>BQNB010065070.1:2188-35075 GCA_026074375.1 Tanacetum coccineum
ACCCTTAAAGGTTTAGACCGTTCTTTCCTGCTCAAAGCATCAGCAACAACGTTTGCTTTCCCCGGGTGATAACGAATGTCACAATCGTAATCTCTAAGCAACTCCAACCATCGTCGTTGTCTCATGTTCAACTCTTTTTTATCAAGGATATGTTGTAAACTCTTATGGTCGGTAAATACGATGCACCTTGTTCCGTATAAGTAATGTCTCTACATCTTAAGGGCGAACACCACAGCTCCAAGTTCCAGATCATGAGTTGTGTAGTTTTTCTCATGAATTTTTAGTTGTCGAGAGGCATAGGCTATAACCTTCTCGTTTTGCATAAGCACGGCACCCAAACCCTTATGCGACGCATCGCAATAAACAATGAAGTTTTCTGATCCTTTAGGCAAGGCCAAAATGGGTGCGCTACACAGCTTTTATTTAATCAATTAAAATGCGGCTTCCTCCTTTTCTCCCCAGTCAAACTTCACATTCTTCTTAGTCAGCTTAGTCATTGACTTCCCTATCTTGGAGAAGTCCTCGATGAATTTGCGGTAGTAACCGGCAAGTCCTAAAAATTGGCGGATCTCTGTTGGACTCTTAGGAGATGCCCAATCTTTAATTAACTCGATCTTTGCAGGATCTACATGAATGCCTTTGCTATCAATCACATGTCCGAGAAACTGTACTTTTGGAATCCAAAATTCACACTTGGAAAATTTTGCGTACAACTCCGCTTTCTTAAGCAACTCCAAAATTAATTTGAGATGCTCTTCATGCTCTTCCTTGTTCTTTGAATAAATTAGTATGTCGTCGATAAAGACAATCATAAACTTATTCAAATAAGGTTTGCACACCCGATTCATGATGTCCATAAATACCGCCGGTGCGTTTGTCAAACCAAAAGGCATTACTTGAAATTCATAATGCCCATAATGCGTCCTAAACGCGGTCTTGGGAATATCTTCTTCGCGAACTCTCAACTGATGGTAAGCTGATCGTAAGTCAATTTTCGAGTAGACACTCGACCCTTGAAGTTGATCGAACAAGTCATCAATTCTAGGAAGTGGATAACCGTTCTTCACTCTAAACTTGTTCAGTTCACGATAATCGATGCACATGCGAAACGATCCGTCTTTCTTCTTGACGAACAAGACCGAAGCTCCCCAAGGTGAAGAGTTGGGCCTTATAAATCCTTTGTCGGATAGTTCTTGAAGTTGTTTCGCCAGTTCCTTCATCTCAGATGGTGCCAACCGATAAGGCGCCCGTGCTACATGTGCAACGCCTGGTGCCAAATCAATTTGGAACTCTACTTGTCGAGCTGGTGGAATACCCGACAAGTCTTTAGGAAAAACTTCAGGAAAGTCTTTGACAATCGGCACATCCTCAAGTCGCTTCTCTTCCGACTTCTCTTTGTCTTCCTTCATGGTAATGTGTGCCAAAAGACATCACATCCCTTTGACAAATACTCTTGTGCCTTAGTGCACAAAATGATGTTCAGTCGGGATTCTTCCCTTTTGTGGTTTCCATTACCTTGAAAAATTAACATCTCTCTTCCCAAAGGAACTCGCACAATCTTCTCGTCACAGATGATCACTCCATGATACTTTATTAACCAATCCATTCCAATAATGACGTCAAAACTACCGAGTGGGACCGGCATCAAGTCGATGTTGAAAGGGTGGTTCATGAAGTTTAGGGTGCAACCACGTATTATGGTGTTAAATCCTATGATTTTCCCATCGGCTAATTCTACATCATAATGACTTTCTAACGTAGTGGGGATAATGTTAATCAAGGCACTAAAGGTATTAGATACAAAGCTTCTATCCGCACCAGTATCAAACAAAATTATAGCATAACGGTTGTTGAGGAGAAACGTACCCGTGATGATGTTAGAGTCCGGGCTAGCATCTCTTCCTCCCAAAGCATAAGCTCTTTGATATGTGAGAAATCACATGTCCTTTATATACCAAAAATGGCCTTTAAATGATCAAAATGTGCAAAAATATGCTTGTATTTGTGTATTTTGTTGTTTGTGAATGTGTAGGTACGGATATTGCAAAAATCACAAGAAAACAGTCAAAACCGGGCAAACACGAACACGGGAACGGACAGAGTGCACAAGAGACGGAAAGATTTCAATAAAGGTCATCAAAAGTCAACCCATGGTCAACAATGGTCAATTCACAAAATGCCAAAACCCTTAAAATACCCAAAATACCCGTATTGTTAAAACAAATTCACAAAAAGTCCTTAAAACCCTAACCCCATTAGTCCTTTAATTATAAAAGGATAACGGTCGTTGTCTCTTATCTAATAACCCTTAACCAACCAGCCCATTTCTTTTTTATAAAACCCATGGCCCAAACCCTTTTATACAAGCCCAAGTCAAACCCCATTTGCCAAAGTCAAATATAAAACGAGTGAAATTGGGGGGCGGGAAAAACAGTTTTACTGTTCACCGTCTTCCCCATTTCATTATATCAAAATTAACCTCAATAAAAAGGCATTTATCTCAATCCAACGTGGCCTTGAAGATCCTTAGTACCAAGTGCCAACTTGGCAGAAGAAACGTCACTCAAGGGCTCTAATTGGTCAAGCTTACAAGAGGGACTGACACGTGGACTTTTAAAGAAACACACCAAAAAGGGGAATATTACACTAAAATCAATGTAAAAGAAGTACAAGGCCTCTGACACAAGGAATGCCACGCTGGCAATCCGTGTGCTCATTTTGATCCAACGGTGAAGAGATGGCATCCAATGATTACAAAGAATGGAGGGTTCAGATTAAGAGGAGCATTTAACAGACTTGAATGTAGAAACATGTAATCTAATGATCTAAAAACCAAGAACAATAGAGAGATGTGGGTTGTGATGTTTAGATAGAGAAAGTGATGGAAATGGATGATGATGTTATTACTATGGAAAAAATGGAAAATGAAACAACCAACCCCTCTCCAAGGCTAGGAGAGGGATTATATAGTTACATGATGGCCGGTCCATAGGCTATGATGGGCTTCCCATGGGCCTTGGGCCGGATTAGCTTCTATACTTAACATGACACAATCTACGAGCTAAGACCTATTACAACTTGGAAGTGACCGACACTTTTTGTGTTTCCAACAATCTCCCCCTAAGGGAGGTCACTCCATTTTACAAAACTTTAAGCCTAGCATACAATGCTTTGTCTTTAGTCTTTAGCTCGTCCTTTTGACATTCTCCTGTAAGTATGTTGTAGTGATCATTGATTTCTGGATTGAGCTTGTTCCTTGAACTTGTATTTGACATTGTGATCTTGAGCATCTTGAGATCATCAACCAAGCACAATCTCTTCGCCATCTTGAAACTTTGCCATCTTGTGGATTTGTGATTTCTGAACCAACATGCTCATACCTTTCTTGAATGGTTGTCTTGAAAAACTTTAATGCTACGTCTTTCTTGAGATTCGTTAACTATAATACTTCGTCACTTCGAGAAAGACGTTCGTTATCAGAGTAGCGGAAGTCTTGAAATATGTATTTGAGCCTTTCATGAAGTCCTTATGTTTGTCTATCGGGTATGAGCATGTGGCTATGGATCTTGTGAGTCAGCTGGAATCAGGAACCTCCACCACCATCTTTAAATAGCCTGCATAAAACAGTTAGCAATAAAGCGGGGGGACGAATATGGCTTTGTCATTCGCCCAGGTTTGGTTGGAGTAACCTTCAAATCCGTGAGGATCGACCTGTGATCAGATAGATTCAATTTAAGAAGAATCTTCTTGACAGGATTTCCAGCTGTAGTATTGAATCTTTCTAACACATAAGTATTAGATTCATCGTACTCAGCATGTTCTCATTATCGGAACGTCTCAAAGCAGACAGCACGATAAGAGTGAACCAGTGAGTTACTATCTCACCGATTGATATAGAAAATCGATTTGAAAATCAATCGACGTGTCACTTGCTAAAGTGGTTTTGTGACACATCGAGAGTTTTAAGCAATTCAAAATTCTTTAACCGTTGATCCATAACCTGGAACAAGTTTGATTCATAAAGAATCGCACCATTGTTGCTTTCCAGTTGTCACAAGCTTGATTCATAAGAATCGCACAAGTCACCTACCATGAGCTTGTTTGATGTTGGCTCAAGCAGGATTTCCATCTTCATTGTGAATACCTAAGTATCACTCGGATGTTCTGGCAAAATCACAAGGATCTTGCGTAGGACTCTAATGATATTACTTGATATTCACATTGTGTGAGATAACAAGCTAAATTATGACAAGTGTCCTAATGAGATTAATGGATGATCTCTTTTGGCTCTAGACTCAATAGTGCACTTTTAATTTTAGTGATCGGAGGCTGGAGCTGAGTGCCACCTTTTCAATATCAACTAACTCGGAGTGAGAAAGTCAATAGAAATGAGTGTATCTCCGTGAGTTTTGAAACAAAGTCTTTCCGACTTTGAGTGGCTGGGAGGGGTTTGTGCATAGCGTCACTGGGTCCATGACTGTCTTCAATGTCAGACAACACCTAAGTGTTTCTGACAGCATATGTATTGACCCGGTTTCTGCCTAAGTGTATGGAGGGCTTCTTTCTTTTCACCCTTTATCCTTACATTTCTTTTTCATTCTTCAACCCCTTCAATATAGTAGCCGTCGATTATCTTTCCAAATGGGTTGAAGCCAAGGCGCTCCCCACCAACGATGCTAGAGTAGTTGTCAAGTTTTTAAAATCCCTTTTCTCCCGATTTGGTGCACCTAGAGCTATCATAAGCGATCGTGGGACCCATTTCTGTAATGACAAATTTGATAAAGTTATGTCTAAATATGGTGTCACACATCGTCTTTCTACCGCTTACCACCCTCAGACTAGTGGTCAAGTCGAGGTGACGAATCGTGGTCTCAAAAGAATCTTAGAGAGGACGGTAGGAGAAAACCGTGCCTCATGGTCAGACAAGTTAGATGATGCATTATGGGCTTTTAGGACCGCTTACAAGACTCCAATTGGATGCACTCCGTACAAGTTAGTCTATGGAAAAGCGTGTCACTTACCCGTCGAACTAGAACACAAGGCATATTGGGCTCTTAAGCATGCCAACTTCGATCTCAAGACCGCGGGTGATCGTCGAAAGCTTCAACTCAATGAACTTAGCGAGCTTCGTGATCAAGCTTATGAGAATTCGCTAATCTACAAGGAGAAGACAAAGAAACTTCACGACTCAAAGATCAAGAATCGAATCTTCAATGTTGGTGATCAAGTCTTGCTTTTCAACTCCCGATTAAAGATTTTCTCCGGAAAGCTCAAATCCCGATGGTCCGGACCTTTCACAATTACCGAAGTCTATCCTTATGGCACTGCCAAGTTGTCTCATGCCGATGGTTCTAATTTCAAAGTCAACTGCCACCGTCTTAAGCATTACTATGGAGGGGATACACCACCATTGGTTATCCCGGATCTCCAAACTTTCCCTAAGGACAACTAAATTCAGGGATCGAGTCGAGCTTGCGACTCGGTGACCAAAAACAAGCCGCTTCGTGGGAGTTCACCCCATGCTTATCCTTTCTATTTTCTCTCTATTTTCTATTATCTAATGTGATTGTGTTGAGAGAGGCTTGTACTCTTTCCGATTTCTCGATGTTTGCTTGTTTGTTGTGATTTTTGTAGGATCGAACCAACAAATTCTTTGAAGCCTCTCGTGTCCGGTTGATTTTTCCCGTTCTACTCGAGTTTCTCATCCTTTGTGTGAAATTAGTTTGGGGAGATCCGATATCCTTTCATCTTATCAATTAACGTTTATCTTTGCATAATTCATAAACAGCTTAGATTTACGTAGAGACCCGACTTTAAACATTGAGGACAATGTTTCGTTTTAGTTTGGGGAAGGGAATCTATCGATTTGATATTACCTGCTTATTGTTTTGTTCTCACGTACCCGTTTTCCCACAAAAATAGCAAAAAATTTAAAATTTTAAGTTCTTATTTGTCACATACAAAAAAAAATAAAATAAAATAAGTGTTAAGACACGAATGTAGGTTTTCCGTTGGTAAGAATAAGAAGTAATTTTTGACCCGATCGAACGTGTAGAGTTCTAGCTTTCTCCCTTAACAATTAATGATGATAGTTTGTGCTAGTCTCATGTAGACTTTAAACATGCTAGACTTGAAATCATTAGTAAATGAAAACTTGTGCTAATCTCAAGTAGATTTTAAATATGCCGAGTTGGATTTTATATAGGCTAAGTATTTGCGAATTTCTTTATTAGAGATTTTTAAATTGCAAAGAATAAGAGATGATAGTGTTGATTACGAATTAGGATGCTAAACAAAGTTTATTTGGAAAACTTAAAGGCTTATAAGAATAACTTGTGGTTTTTCTTCCCCGGAGTTCTTAAAATGATTAATTATACGTGTTCTCTTTAATTTTTACAAATTAGAGTTTTACTCTTAAAAGTCTAATCAACATATTCAGAGAAAAAGCTTTATCGATGAAGTCGACATCATTTGTAAATAAGAATTTTAATTCAAGTTTATACTTTGGTTTTCTTAAACGAAATTTTTCTATTTGCAAAAATAATGTGTTAAATTAATTGGTAAAAAAAATCTATAAAAATGTAGTTGGTGAATAAAAAGGATGCAAGTTATAAATCCTTAGTGTTAATAATTAATATACAAACTCCATCGCAATAAAGTACATGGGCATTTGTCGGTTCGCTCCCGATGTGACATCGAAAGAAAGGGTGGAGGTTGTGTGATTAAATCGATTAATTTTGATCGACTTTCTTTAGCAAGATGAATCGTTTCGTCAAATTCAGGGGCTAACATTAAAGCAACATTATCATTATAGCAACCTATATCATACAGACGAGGATTCGCTCTTTGAGCTTTCTTGAGGAACTCAGGTTTGCAAAAATCGTTTTTATTATTAAATTTGATTAAGCATTATTCATCGTTTTTGAATGGGTTGACGGTTTTATATTACTATATTATCCAAAACCTCGAATTTGTTTTTCTAAAGCAATACCTTTTCAATTTCTTGTTTTCACGAGTTTTGTAAAAAAACTTTAATCATGAGGCACTTTTTTCTTGGGACATTATGAAGATGGTTCTCTTGATTGTGCAAAAAGCTCCCCTTTTCATACCGAAAATCATTTGATTTAATCATCATTTAATTTTTGAGTCTATTCATAGATGACTTTTTAGATTTTTTTTATTTTGTATGACATTAAATCACCTTTAGCTTTGTTTACACAATCAATTTTTCCACCTGTTGACGCATATTTCACCATCCTGATATCTATCAAGTTTAGCTTGGAACTTCTTAAGGCCTTTGAACATCAACTGATTAGTCTTTGACAGGTCATTGTTTACTTCTTTGAAAATGGTTATTTGATGATTCTAAACTTTTATTTTTGGTTTTGAAATCCTTAATTTCACCTTTCAATTTATCAATTAAAGCCTTGTTTGATGTTTCCAAAAATTTATTATAGTTTTTGTTGTCATTAATTTTACATTTTAGTTTTCTCAATTTAAAGAAGCAAGCAAATCACGTTCTATAGCAGATCTATCATCATACTGGTCAACAGTTTCTCCATTATTACATTTATCTAATGGAATCAATATTGATGTTAGTGTCACCTTGTTCCTCCAGGATATGGTCATTAACAGATTCAGGTTGCTCAGGATGTTCATTTTCAATGGCAACCACATTATAGTTATCATCATTATTTTGTACCTTTTGTAATGGCTCAGCATCAAAGATGGGTCCAAAATTTTCAGCAGCATCTGGAGAAACCTCTTGAATCTGTGCCATGTACATATATTGTGCTTCTAATTCTTGATCTTCAGGTTCATCATTAGTGTCATCCCTCCAGTCAGCTTGCTCTGCATTCAACAAAAATCTAGCTTCCTCTTGCTTACACAATAGCATCTTCTCCTTGTGATAAGTTTGCATATTTGCCTCGTTTCGGTTTTGACATTCCCTTGCTACAATGCCATATTCCTTTCAATTTATAACACTAATCCCAGATTGCTGCACCACGGAGTACCTACATTTCTCCCTAGGCCCCCAACAAACATTAAACTACCCTTTGATTATCATACCTAGTGCCTCTGTTAATCCTTGGAGTATTATCCTGATTTGCTCTACTGGTGTTTGATGAAGTTCTGAGGTTGTTGTTAGTAGATTTGTAGATTTTCTTGAATGATAGAGAAATTAAAGCAATGAGTTTATCAATCTCCTTATCCTTTGACATTTCATCATCTTCAGCAACCATAGCAGGTTCTTGATCATAAGTGGGTTGAGAAGAGTTGACAATTACTTTACCTCTGTTTCTGGTAGCAGCTTGTTGTGGTTTGGTTGAGGAATTTTGAGTGTAGTGAGTAGATGGTTTTGAGGATGGTTAAACTGGTCCTTGTTGAGGGCCCGTGCCCCCCACCCTTCCGCTGAGCAACAAGTGCAAAGGTGGATTTAGTAGTACAGTGCTAGTCTTTCAGTTTTTATCTTATTAACTTCGTTCTGGTGTAATCTTTGTTGCTTCTGTATGTCATAGAGTTTGTGAATAGGAGACAGTCTTTGCTCTTGACTTGCTTAAACAAAGTTGTCACAAAACCTTTGCCATTTGGTTTGTAGTTGAAGTCGTTAATAAGAACTAAAAATTCCAAATGTGATTGGTAAATTCACAATGATTTTGACAAGCTCATTCATCATTCTTGCTAGAACCTTGAGTAATACGATTTCAAGTGATTCACCATCAGTGATGTGAATTTCCAAAACTCCCATATAAAATTGGTTTCAAGATCTTGAACGTTGATTGATTCACCTTGTTTCAACCTTTCAATGGCTTTCCACATTTCACATGCATTTGGACAAGCATCAACTGTGGAGTAGATGTCATTATCTATCCCTGTGAGAATTATCTGAACAACTTATTGCTTTCTGCATTTTGTTGTTCAGTATGTCTTATGAAACATTCTTGTAGTTCTCCATATACCCTTCTGTAGTGGTTTCTGAACTACCTTTAGCAACTGGAACAGTCTTCTCAGTCCATTTGAATTTGTAAGGTGGATTCTAGAGACAATAGTGGATGAGTTCATTGTTAGGTTTGGTGTCGATGTATCTCTTGATTCTGGATTTCCATTGAACGTAATTACCAGGTGCTAGCATTGGTGGACGGTCTTTATCACCTGCTTCCATGATGGCATTGTAAAGAGCATTTGATGTTTGAGTTTGCAAATTGGTATTGGTATTTGACATTTTGATGTTGTGAATGGATATCGGATCTTAAGTAGGTAAAGTGATTGTTGTTGTGGACTGAAATCAATTAACGTTCACGGGATTTTACAAGTCTTTGATTAAAGCCGAGAAAAGAATCGTATCTTTTGCGGGATTTTACAAAATCAAGAAGAAACCGTGAAATAATGATTAATTGTTGTTGAAATCATTGTTGTTGTAGAAGAATTTGAGCTTTTGTTAACGATTGATGAGCTTAATACGACGAACGGTGCACAAACATTCAAATATAAAATGAGTGTAACGGATTGGATTTAAAACTCAAAAATTAAGGACTAAAGGTGCTAATTTACGTTTCACTTTGGAGGGCTAACGGCCTGAATTACAGAGGTTAGAGGACTAACGGTGTTAAAAACAGATTGAAATGAGGGTTATTAATTCAAAAGTAATGATGAATAGAGGAATGGTTTTAAAGTCCAAGGGGTGAATGTGTCCAACTTTGAAAATAAGTTTATTAAATAAACGTTTTCCTCACTAATCTTTTGCTTTTAATTTCAAAAAAAAAATTAGTGGGTAGTTAAATAGTTAACGATTTGTATTTTTTGTTCTAGCGGAACGGTCGGTTATCGTCAGTAAGAATCCAAAGTACCACTATGATCGTTGAAAAGACCTGCGATCATAATGGTATAGTTAATTAGCATACAGTAATTAAAACCGTCTACGAAAATGGTAAAAATCCAAAACTACTTAAAAATGGTATAGTTTTCTCCGATGAGTTGCTTAATTTCGAGTTCACAACCAAAAACACTGTGTATCAGTTAAGCTATAAGTCTGCAGTATCCAGGGTTAACTTTGAAGAACTGCGTAATCCAGTTGATTTATGAGTGTGTATCGGTTAACTTGAGGAACTGCGTATCCAGTTGAAGAATGATTGCGAGTCTGGTGTCCTTGGTTTTGTACAATCGTCCTTACTTTTCGTCTTCTACTAAAACCAACAAAAGACAATGTACAACGAAGCTAAAAAATGGATCTATGTTTCTTTGTCTCAACCGGTGAGGACCACAGAAGCCAAGAAACCCAAGAAAAAGCTTTGAGAATAAGCTATAAAATAAGCTTTTATGTTGTAACATGATGTAACCATAATTAGCTGCTAACGATTGAAAGCGAAATAAACATATAGATAAGCTTAAAAATAAGCTACGAAAAGAAAAACTTTGTAAAATAAGCTTGTGACTTTTTCAAACCTATAGAAAACATTGTTTTGAGCCACGAACAATAAGCTACATATGTAGTTACCAAAGTAAATGAAGGAAAAAGAAAAGAAAAAAAACTAAAAACATTTTGTGTAGTAAAAAGTTCAAAAATCAAACTCAAAACTCAATAAAAAAAACATTCCAATATCATAATGTTACGCCCAAAAAAATTGGGTTAGACTTTTTAGCAAAATCGGGCCACAAATAAAATTTTATGTAGACAAGAAAGTATGAATAACGTAGACCAAAAAAAGGAAGAACCAAAAATATTAAGCCCAACTCTTCTTTGTAACTAGAAATAAGCGTATAGATGAAACAAAAACTATTTATCACTAAAACCCGCCCAAGGCTCTTGATACAAATGGTTATCCAAGTAATAGCTATTCCCATCACACCATAGCCATACCAATAAGCAATAAAGATAGAAAAGAGATAAAGAAAAAAATGGAAAATTAGAGAGAGAAGGTAGAGAGGGAGAAACAAATCTTGGAAGATTTAGATTAGAGAGAAAAAAGAGGAGTGGATGATTACACTACACATAAAATGGCAACCAGCACCCTCTCCATGTGTTGACGAGAAAGTTGGTCCTTTTAAATAACCTCAAAACCCACTAAGTGGCGTATGGGCTTGTTACTTGGGCCAGGCTTGGCATATCTTGGGCTTTGTGTGAGCCCCAATGAATAGATCTTCTTAGCTTGTTAAAGCTTAGTTAACTTGGATAAATCCAAACTAACTATGTGAGAAACTATGATTATGAATACTACAAGTTATGCAGAATCTAACTTGTAATACTAAGAAGAACAATGTAAACAAAACTTTGAATATATATTGATTGCAAATATTCTGCCTAGGTTACAGAATAACTAACTATGAAAACTTGTATATTACTTCTATAGCTTACTATGCCGTAAGGTTCCTTTTATACAATAAGGAAAACCCTAATGGGCTTACAAAACAAGTTAAGTGATCATGCATATCTATTCCTAATATAACTCATGCATATCACTTAAGCAGTACTAACTATATAACTAACAGTACTAACTATACTGGTAGTACTAACAATGTACTAGCAGTACTAACTACCATAACTAACAGTACTAACATACTTAGTCTATATTTTTCAATCTTCAATAGCAGTACTAAGTCCATCAGTAGTATAAACTTGTAGAAGCTCTTAATTCCCAACAATCCTCCCCTAAACTTGTGATTTATCACCAAATCATCAAGTTTCTTGATATATAGCTTTTTGACTCTGAGAGGATTCTTTCCAACACTCTTTTATTCTTTAAATATGTACACATTTTCTTTCTCACTTCAGCTTTTGAGAAAGGTCTATTCTGAACTGCATGATACCTTAACACATCAGGATCATTCCAATTAATAACTTTTTCCCTTTCATTTGTCTACTTTGCTTCTTGAGGTATTCTTTCTTCATCAGCAATCCATTGAGCTTCAACTTGTTTTGCATATACTTTATCCTGCAGAATCTGTGCTTGCTCTTCCTCATAGAAACTTTTAGCAAATTCCTCATCAAGACTTATCTGTATCATATCTTTCTTCTTGATTTTCTTTGGAGGCTTAGATTCTTGCATAATAGCTTTACCTTTTGCTGCACTCTTTTTGATATTCAACAATGTTTCAGCAAGAGTTCTATCATCATCGTCATGTTCACTTTCCATCCTATGCTCAGCTGTATCATGTGACTTCCCTAGCTCTCTGCTTTTGACTAAGTTTACAGTATCATCATTATTAATTTCTTCAATCATCCTCCCCTGTTTGGGAGAATCCTTAGCATCCAAACTTAGTCCTTCATCCTTTGAGGAGTCAATAACTATTCTTCTTCTCTTGTGCTTGAGCTGTTTCTCTAATTTCTTTACCCTTTTGGTGAGAGTGATAAGGGCTTTGTTGTAGACAGCTTTGGTGCTTGCAAGTTCATCCTCTAATGAAGTAACTTTATTTGACAATTTTGTACAAAGAGTTATCAATTCCAAAAGTTGCATACTACCCTCCCCACTTCGAGACTTGTGTCTACTTCTCTGAGTGAGAGGTGGTTCATCGGGAAGTTAGGATCCCTTCGTCCCTACTGACAGGAATATCCCCATGGTAAAAGTGCACCTGGGACCCAATTCTGAGCGAGTTTTGATCTTGGAGAACTTAGCCCAGATGATGTTGCCTTGGTTTGGGTCTTAGCAATGTTACCACTGCCCTGCTCTGCTTCTATGCTAGAAGCAGTAGTGGTAGCCCTTACCAATCCATTATGCATCTCCTTGATAATGGAATCATATGCAACACTTGAAGGACATCGAATAGGTATCTTAATGCCATTCTTCTTGTTCTTTGTCCTGGTTTCCTAAGGTGTTGGAGATATTTTGGAGTTGTGGAGATGTTTCAA
Source organism: Tanacetum coccineum (assembly GCA_026074375.1). NCBI lineage: Eukaryota > Viridiplantae > Streptophyta > Magnoliopsida > Asterales > Asteraceae > Tanacetum > Tanacetum coccineum. Next base: position 15,033 of record BQNB010065070.1, read on the forward strand.
TGAGAGTGGATGTGTGTTGGGTTCCACCTGGGCTTGATGGACCTTCACCCTGACCAGGTTGGTCATGAACCAGCATAGAAATTTAAAATAGAGGTATTTTGTACCATAAAAACCTTTTTATGTTGCTAAAAAGTTTTTGTTTTATAAGGAAGGAGCAAACATATGTTTTCTTGTGTTGTTTTCTAAAGAAGCTTTTTTATTTCAAAAAGTTATTTTGTATTAAATCTGTTAAAATACATCAAAACTTTTTGTTTTACTATCCACATTTTTCACCATACTGTCAAAAATTAATTTTGAAAATTTAAAAGTCCGTTTGTAGCTAAACAAAATGATTGCAGTTGCAATATTTTACTTAGAAAATTGGTTCCCTATGATGTTTTTCTTAAGTTATCAATGTAAGATGGTATGGATCAAAAATCTCTATTATGGTGAAAATTTACCTTTTTGAAAAGTAAGTTTGTTATCATTAGAAACATACCCCATTAGAGTGAGTTGTTTAAAAATTTTAGTATTGGGCAAAGAACTAATACCATTTGCATCTACTAATTGGAGATGTCTCCTAACAAATGCTTCAGCAATAGCAATTATTTGCCCATCAACTGTGACAGTTAGTTGTTGTTCTCCATTATTAACTGTTTCAACAGTAGCAATCTGCTAAAACTGTTCAATTAGAGAAGTATAGATAGTAGGATTAACAGTCAAAGCATACCTGATATGGCTACCAGCAAGAAAATCTACTATCTGATTAAATTCCTCACTCCTAGTTGGCTTTAGAAGAAAAGCCACCATGTTATGCTTATCATTGAATTCCAAGGTTGCCATTAAAGATGGGTGAGAAGGGTAAAGCTTAAATAAAGTTCTAGGTTTAGGACGATTATGATATGGTGTGGTGATGATAAGAGCAAGTTAGAAAAATATAGATGATACATAAGGATTTTGATGTGATCGACTGCATAAATAGTGATTTATCTTGAAGAAAAGCTTAAAAATTAATGAAGTATCACGAATTATCCAATTCAGGTAACCTATAAGCGAAGTATGCGGCAAAAATATCTCAACGGTTATATTTAATTAATGATAACTAATTCCACCGCCAAACAGTACTAACGGTAACCTAGCAGTATTAACTTTGGTCTAGCAGTACTAATATTTTTGCCCATCATTTGCCTAGCAGTATTAACCTTTTCTCCAATAGTCATGCAACAACATGCCTCTATTCATCACAAACACACTAGAAATAACTAGATAGACATGTGAGAATTCTTGAGGATCCATATTTATACATAACCCATGAATAGAAGTCAAAAACTGTTAACCAAATCAAAATACTACTTTTGACCTATTTCTTCCTAAATTTAACCTCAAGTCATCCCAAAAACTTTAGTTGGAAGTATAGTTTTTGGCAAACTATCAGCCATCAACGGATTTGAGAATTCTTTACCAGTTGTCGTTTGCCCTGGAATAGCCAATTCTTTCTTGTCTGTTAGACATGGTGAATTGATGACCATTTGTTGTGTGGTGTATAACCAACACTAAAAATACATCCATGATATGAGCAATATCCTCCCCTCAAACTTTTATCAGCAACACCAATACATATATACACAGTAGTACTAACTGAGCCTTAGCAGTACTAACATTTGTACCAGCAGTACAAAGTTTTACCCAGCAGTATCAACTAAGCCCAGCAGTATTAAGAGACTTGCCATCATATATATCCTTCTATACCAACTCAACCAACATATGTACACAAAGAGCCCCCCTTAATCCATGCACTAAGGATTAAGCATACCAATGCTTGCAATTAAAAACTAAAACCTAGTCACATCAAAGGCTTTTGTAAGAAGATCTGCAACATTGTAGTCAGTGTGTATCTTGACCATCTCAATCAGTCTCTTCTCATAAGAGTCTCTAATGAAATGATGTTGAATCTCTATATGCTTTGTTTTAGAATGATAGACAAGATTCTTGACAACACTAATAGCACTCTCATTGTCAACATGAATATTTGTCTACATAAAATTAAATCCATAATCCAACATCTAATTTTGGATCCAAAGCACTTGACCACAGCAGTGAGAAGTAGCAATGTATTCAGCTTCAGTATTTGAGTTAGCCATTACAGACTGCTTTTTACACTGCCAAGAGATTAACCTTGAACCAAGAAATTGACAACCTCCTGTTGTGGATTTCTTGTCCAAGCTTGGCACCTGCATAGTCACTGTACTGGGGAAAAGCTTCCAATATTAAGGGGAAGTCATTAGGTTACCAAAAGCCTCAATTTAGGTTGACCTTTGGTATCTAAATATTCTATTTACAGCATTCAAGCGGGAAACTTTTGGTTGAACTTGAAAATCTTGAGATGCGACAAACTGAGAAAATATATCTGGTCTAGAGGATGGTAAGATACATCAATGACCTAATTCATTGACTGTTATTAAATGAACATCAACATCCTCACCAACCATCTTAATTCTTTTGTTTTAAAGCTTTGTAAGTTTCCATAGGAAGAATTAAATATAAAATAAATACCAAAAAAAGCAAGTGTATAGTTGTATCACTATAATAATCTAATAGTATAAAGATAAGTACTGGGCTTGACTTTACTGAAACAAGCCAAATTTATCAGGAATCTCACCATACATACTTGTCCTGACTAATAAAGATCTATCCTCTTTTTGCTTGACTTTGTAAACCTAAGAAAGAAAGTAATGCTCATTGAGCTCATCTGAAAACCTGTTATGCTATTATCTGCTCAAACTAGTCCATAAAGGAACTTCTTAGTTGAACCATAGATGATGCATCTATATATACTTGAACTAGTAGAATATCACCCTTGAGTCTCTTTATGAACAAAGTCTTGTCAATTTGTCCCCTGTGAAATCCATTATCCAGCAGATAGGTAGAGAGTGTCTAATACCAAGCTTTAGGAGCTTGATGTAGACCATATAAGGCTTTCTCCACTTTGTAGACCTTTTCTGGAAATTTTGGATCTACAAAACCTGGAGGTTGGTAAACATATACCTCCTCTTCAATAGTGCCATAGAGAAAAGCACTTTTAACATCCATTTGGTACACAGGAAAATTTATAAATGATGCAAAGGCCAAAAATAACCTGATTGCTTCAATCCTAGCAACAGGAGCAAAACACCCCTTATTATAATCCACATCCCCTTCTTTTTGTTTATACCCTTGTGCTACCAGTCTGGCTTTGTTCCTTACAACTATTCCCCTTTCATCCTTCTTATTTCTATACACCTACTTTGTACCAATAGCCTTTTTGCCACAAGGTATGTCAACTAGTGTCCAAACATTCTAAATCTTGAACTGAAGCAGCTCCTCTTGCATTGTTTCAACCTAACTTTCATCATCAAGGGCTTGAGATATCTTTGTGGGTTCATGTTGAGAAAGGAAACAAGCAAATAAGCAGTTCTGGAAATCTTTGTGATTTGTCCTTCTCTGCTTTTGGATGTAGCTAATCATAGCATGCTCTCCAGAATTCTTCTTTGTCATGCCCCTTGTTTGTACTGCTGACTTTGGATCCCTAATAATCTGAGCTTTAGGATGAATAGAGTGTACTCTAGTTATGGGAATAGGACTGACAACAGTGGAAGGTTCCATGTTGTTGAAATCAGCCTCTGCACCCACATTTTGATCAGCATAAGGAGTATTGAGAGTTTCCAAGTCATGATCATCATAGGCATTGCCAAAAATGCCAGTACTTCGAATTTCAGCAGTATCCTCCAATTCAGGCATTAGAGGATCATGAGGAAGATTAGCAACATCAATAGGAAAAGATCCACCAAAAGGAACAAATGATGGTCCACTTGATGGTCTAATAGGACTAAAAGCTGGATGAACTAGCAGTCAATAAACTGGGTGCCTAACATTATTTAAACGGTTAGAGCTGCTTAGTTTATAAGTAATTTATCCTGAAGAGCTGGTATCACATGAGCTTCTAACTCTTTTCTAACAGTTTATGATTGCTCTGTATCCTCCTTCTCTTGATCTATCATCTTATCAAGAACATTCTTTAGGCTTGATCATACTACTTGTTGTTCTTGTTTACGGTACTTTTACAAGCATTAGCATCAACTGTTATCATCCTCAGCCGTATCATCTGAGTCTTGTAGCTCTTGAAGAGATAGATGAACATAATAGGAACACATATATTTGTTGGAGTAGACATATTCTCTTCTTTAGTTTGTCAGCTTTCAATTTTTCTTCAAACCTGTATTTGCACCATTATTTCTTGTGGGGCTGGGACCTGCATTTTTCTTGTTTGATTCCCTGTAGTAACTGAGTTGATAATCTAGAATTTTGTTAGGATACCAATATCAAAAAGCCAGTTAGGTCCTTGCCCTGCAACATTTGGTTTATTTTCAAGAAAGTTTACATGCAGATTCTCTTTAACTTTTCTGGTTTCAGTGTTAAATACCCTGAAAGCCTTGCTATGAACAGAGTACCCAACTAGAAACCCTTCCTCGGCCTTCCCATCAAACTTGCCTAAAGGGTCTAGGGTATTTAGGATAGTAACAAGACATCTAAAAGGTCTCATGAAACTTATGCTTGGTGTTCTGCCAATAATAAGTTCATAAGGTGTCTTGTTATGAGGCTTGGTCACTAGAACCCTATTCAAGACTCATAAACAATCATGTATGTAACTTGCTTCAGCCAAAAATACTATTGGTGAAGTGAGTCTGCTAGCATAGTCCTAGCTGCCTCAATCAAGGGTCATATTCTTTCTCTCAGCAACTCCATTTTGTTGTAGAGTTATGGCAACACTATATTCCCTTTTATCCCTTTTTGCCCATAGAATTCATCCATTTCTCTATTTTTAAATTTTATCCCATTATCAGACCTGATTACTTTAACTTATGGTTTAATTGGTTTCTATTCTGTATCAAATTTCTTAAGAATCCCACTAGTTCACATCTTAGTGGCTAAGAAGAAAAACCCTGCTAAACCTACTAAAAAGGGTCATCTCAGTCACTACAAGGCAATAGGTCTTATGGTTTATTTACTTCCTTATTGATGTTGGTCCAAATAAGTCCCATATGCAACAATCTAATTAAAGGTTGAGCTGATAGAGTCACAGTTTGGTCTTACAAGAGGCTTTGTGTTACGTTGCTTTACACTATTTGACAAGCAACACAAGTATGGTCATTTTCAAAAGTCTTTGAAGAAGACCTCTTACAAGGTTTCCCTTACAAGTTTATTCTGTGTTTTAAAATTCACTGACTCAGCCTCCTATGCCCATAGCTTAGTGCTCATCAATTATGATTTTGTAAATAAACAATGTTTAAATCTCTAGAAAGGAACGACATTACTTTAAATCCCAAAGATTGTTACATATTTTGTTTTGCCCGGGGGGACTCTAAGCTAAGAGTACATGACTTTCATCAATTAGCTTAAAGTCAGGAGAAAAAACAAGACATTCAGTTTCAGTTTGAAACAGAAAAGAATACTGTTTTTCTTTCATACATTTGTGAGAAAGAGAGCCCCCCCCCCCCCCCCCCCCCCCCCCCCCCCCCCCCCCCCCCCCCCCCCCCCCCGGGAGGAAAGGTACAATTCAGTTCCTTCAACAAAAAAACACATCTTCAAAGTCTAATTTTATTAGTTCTTATCTTACCAATACTTGTTATCTTACCCTCCTCTAGTAACTTCACCAAAGGCAACAAAACCTCCATCAATATCTTGATAGTCAGCTAAGTATGGCTTTGTTCCCTATCATTGCCGTATTTTTTTTTAGAGCATCCACTGTAAAACAGTCCTTAGTTACTTTAAGCTTGTGTTCGATTTTCCCTACACAAGAATAAGAGGATGTCCGGGGGTTTTTTCTCTTAGGGACCCAAGCCATACTGACCCTTGGGGGGACGTTCTGCCTTGGGGTTATTGTGAATATTAAATTTTACTCTTTTTGAGATCCATGATCACTTTATCTTTGGAGCCATTGTTTAAATCAGTCATTTTTGGTCTCCAAACACAACTTACTGAGGCCTTAACAGCAGTGACCCCATTTCCCTTAACAGCATTAACTGTTGTTTGCCCAGCAGTATTAACACAATTTACTCTAAAAGTATTAACTTTTTCATTTGAAATCTTGGTATTTGGTGCTGTTGATTTATAAAAATACCTTCTAATAGGTGAATGAGACTTATGAAAAAAGCATTTGTTTCTTATTTTTGAAACATCACTCTTTTTGTATTGGTAGCTGAGTTTAACCTGGTTTGAGTGTGACTAGTTGATGTTGTTGCTCATAGAGAGCTTTTCTTGGCTAGTACTAACTGGTACTTTTTTTCTTCCAGGACCTTGTTAATACCTGAGATTGGAAACAAATTTTATTTTGATGATTTATTCTTTGAACATTATTCCAAACTGGTCTAATTTCCCTTTGACCAGTATTCTTTTCCATATTTTTCAAAACAAACTTTTTAGCCATTCTCTTTTCATGAAAATCACAGTCTTTTATTAGATGGTTGTAACTGCCATAAACAAAACAAGCTTTCTTAGTAAACCCAAAACCTAACCTCAGTTTTTGAGTCATCTTCCTATTCCAATCTTTTCTATCTACCTTAGGGGGGAAAAATATGGGGGGGGGGGAGTGACCATCCTAGGTTTTACAGCTTGTTTATCAGATTTGATAGGTTCATTCCTAGCTTTAGTAAACTCAATCTTTTTAAAACTAGGTTTTACTGTTGTTTAGGAATCCTTAGACTGAAATATATCCTCATCATCACTAACCCAATCTTCACTAAGAACTTTGTTAGTCCTAACAGAATTATCCTTAGGCATTTTTACATTAAAATTGCTAGTTTGAGTAGTGACACTTTTCTTCACCCATTAGATATACTTGCACTAGCTTATTTGATTTTGTAGGAGTTAAACATAATCATACAATCCTGCAAAAGATAAGTCAGCTAGTTGAGGCTTGTAGTTCCCATGTAGAGGAAGGGGGAAACTGCATGATATTCATTACTTTAAAACCCCCAAATTTTCAACGCAGCTGGGAACCATTTGGGTTTTTAATATTAGTACATAAGTTCTATATAAAATATAAAGATACCGGCATATCGATGAGCGTTTTAAAAAAAAACAAAAATCCATTCCATTCCATATTTATCGGGTTCAAATGCGTAGTCCAAAGAGATCATTCACCATACATAAATAAGTTTTGAATTTATCCAAACTAAAACAAGTTTTTAATGAGGAATGGGTTTTTAAATGATGGACAAAGTTTAGCGCAAATTCCTCCAACAGTGCTCCAAGCCTTCATACTTCCAATTACTGAGATTGAAAACATTCTAAAAAAGTCAACACGGGTGGAGTGAATTCATAGTTTGATAATTGTTAAAAGAGTGAACACAAGCATAATTAATAATAGAATATGCCTTCATATAGACTTGTTTGTTCAGACAAGCTAATAAACAACAGTTGCATTGAGCTCGCGACACCGATCCCATTGAGAAATCCATAATCAATTAATAATATAATGAATGCCCCCAGGTCTGGTATTTTGTCAGATACTACTTACATCTCCTTAAATATGTCCGTACATTGGGAGTTGCTCACTTTCCCGGATTACAAACTTCCCAAAAAACCGAAACCGGGTTGTCAAGACCATAGCGCTATTAATTGTTATTTTGATGAGCGGATTACCATAATAGGTAGTGTGACGGCTCTCGATTGGGGTCTTATGACGAAGTACTCATGCAACACATATATCCACAAACGGGTCCAAGCATGATAAGAAGAGGAATACTTGCTGTTCGTTTTATAAAAAATTAGCATGCATCTCCTCGCGGGGTTTTTAAAATACAGTTTAAAAGTTGAAAGCGAGGCTATAAAATCATTGATTTAAATGCTGGAAGAAAGAGAATGATAGATCGGCGATAAATGAACTTGGGTCGTCGGCACGAAAATCACTCGGAAATCCTATACAACATGTTGGGTTTTTAAGTTTCTATGTCGAGTCAAAATAATAATGACGGACACCAAAATAGATCACTATGTATTTATGTAGGTATGATGATCAAGTTATAATTAGGTAAGTTAATTCACACTTAAGTTTTCTAAGTAAAAAGTATGTCACTTTTACTAGTTTTATTAATTACTAGATTTTACTAGTTTTAACCTAATTGGTCCAAAAAGCCCAATAGGCCCAATTATAAGCCCATTAAGTAATTTGGTCTATTTTAATGGTCCATGACCAGGCCTTAGTCCAAATATTAGGCCCAAGTGGGTTGGGCCCAATGCTAAGCCCAATAAGTCTTTTAAATATAATTAGTGTATTTGAGTCTAGTGGCCCATTTAAGTCTTACGGCCTATTTTAAGTTTATGTGTATAACTTGTATAAATTTTTCGGGTTTTCGAGGTTGATATAAGTTTAAGGTCAGTAGGTTCAATATGTAAAAACTCCCAAAAGTGGGTCCTACCACCTCGGGTTTTCGTCGCCAATAATGCTTTACAAAACTTTTTGTATGGTTATAGACGTAACAAGTTTTATAGGGTTTTATGTTTATAAAAATAGTTATATCTCTTTAACATAAATAATGTATCTTATATTATTTACAATTTCTAGTTTCATATTATTTAAGTGTATATTATAGATTATCAAGTTATTTTCTATACTTAATTTTGGTGACTTATACTTAAGTCATCTCTTTATACAAAAGTCAATTTAGCACTTTTGGCTGAAAACTCGCTTTTACCATTTTTGACGCCATTTTCAAATCACAATGAATTGGTTGATCATCCAATTGGTCCAGTATCTACATGATTTTATCTACCTCTCATAGTTTTAGCTTTTTACTTAATTCGGAGTGCAATCATGACCTTTTATGCATTCTGTCCAGCAAGGTCAGAATTGACTACTTTTGGTAAAAAGGTCATATCTCATGCAATTTTTACATTTTTCATATAACATTCCAGTGTTGATCCAAATTTGCTTTAAACAACTAGCTCATTAAAAACAATTGTAAACAAATTAGATAAATCAAATCAGGTATTTATCATACCTTTAAAAATGTCAAACCTTAGTAGTTTACTTCTGCCCTAATTTTTCTAGATGATTTCCATCATGTTTTAAGTTAGGTTGATCACATTTTCAACCTAATCTAGTACTACACAAAACCCAATAAACTCCATTGATCAACATATTTCATCATATTTACAATTACATTTTAAATGAAATACAAGAAAATACAAGAATAAATAAATATAAGTAGTGATTTATTCCCACAGATATGAATGTAAATGGTGATTATACCCAAACAAATTGTGACTCTTTACCCCAAGTCTTGAATCTTAACCCAATATCTCTAGAACACCATCATTTCTCCATGCAATAGCTCTATGAAAACTTAAATTAATTCAGCCCCTAATGTGGTTATATGATGGATTTTTGATGGGTTTTAAGTATTAGGAAATGGATTACAAGAGTTATGGTTTAACTAGTATTATTGTTGATTTAGCTAAAGAAAAGAAAATGATCTCTTTATGGTTCTTGGTGTTCTAGCTCACGGCAAGGAGAGGGACAACAAGAAGTGTGTGTGAATTTTTGGTGATCTATGAGAAAAATGATAGCAAAAGTTAGTTTTGTATGAGATGTACATGCAATGGACTAGGACAAGTGTCCTAGTCTTGCTCTCTCTATGTGCCACACCACCCTTGAGGTGGTTGTGATGAGTTTTGATTTTAATTTTTATAAACTTTAGTGTTTAGTGTATAAATTTTAAGATAGGTAGGTAGTTTTGAGGCTAACGGGTATCGACGTAAAATAAAACGAGAGTTAAGGCGAAACCACGAAGTAAAAACGAATATGATAAAAATAATTCTACATTAAACGGAATATTTTTCTGAAAAGTTTAATTTACGTAAGGTTCAAGACGAATAATTGCTTTAAGCATAGCTCGTAATTAATTAAAACGACGATTTCAATAAAATGTGTAGATGTAAATAAAAGTAACTTGTTTAAAATTTATAAATTGATTATGAGATATTAAATAGTAGTGATCTTAAATACGGGGGTTTACATTCTCCCCTCCTTACGGGAGCGACGTCCCGGCGCTCGATTCCTCTGATTTGCCTTATGCTCTACTCAAGAAGGAGTTGCGGTAATACGATTTTTAGAGAAAAAATAAGATTTTGAACTAATCGTGAATGTACATGTATTGTTACACGGAAGATGCCAAAATTAGCTTTTAAGGCCACCGAGGGATTTTAAAGATAGAATAAACACGGTAAGCACTTAAACGGATGAAATGCCTAAAACAACTTAAGATTAACAAGAAACGAGAAGTCGCGAATCGCGTAAACCGTAAACCGCAAGAATTCACTTTACTAGAAAATAAGAACAAGGTATGAATTACATGCTGACATTAAAATGCTGAATGTCACATTAGAAGAACTCGTCCAGGATTTTTATATTGTTTTAATCACCAACGGTCGATCGAGGGGAGGAGTAAAGGTACTTGTTTTTGAATTTTGTTTTATAAACTAGGCTTAGACACTTTCTAGATTATGAAAATGTGAAGTTCGTTTGGTTACGAAATTAAAGTGTTAAGTCATTCATAAAATGATGAAAATATTATTATAAGGATTTATTAAGGGTTTGGTGATTTGAAAACGAAATCACTAGTAAGGAGAATTTTTAAAACTATTTCATTGAGAGATTAAGACGAATATGTATCCTTAGTGGGTCAACATTTTTAAGGCACTTATTAGGTTTTTCTTTGACAAAAAGAGTGTTCAAATGAAGGTAAAATATGTTCAATAATCACTGTGGTGCTTTTGAAAACCTTTTAGATAAATGTACGTATAAAGGCTTTGTTGAACTCTCGGATTCGCGGTTGCTATTTAGAAAATTTATTTTCTAATTCGTTAAGAGTCATTTGTTGAAACGAAGTTTAAATTGGTCATTTCATTAAGATGTGATTAAAACGTGATGTATAAAACATGTGATTTGAAAGATAAGGCATGGTGTGTTATTTTATAAATGTTTAGTTATTGGTTTCTACAACAAGAGGGTGGTTAAAAATCGACTCTTTAACTTGAGAAGGTTATTTGGTAATTTAGGACACTTGTGAAAAAAAAAATTTATAAAATTTTCTAATCGTGAAGGTATTTAGCGCATTTAAGGTAGACATGGAAAACTATGCTCGGGAGTTTTAACAAAGTTTACAAAAATAGCAACGAAGCTTGGAACAAAGGATAGTAAACGTATAATGCGTAGGCAATGGTATGAGGGAACGAATTTAATGTCGAGAGAGTTCTTAAAGGAAACAATGGAATATAGTGACGGGGTCCAAAAAATTGGGAAAAAGAAGAATATTATACAGTTCGTCAATTCATAAGAACGGTCTCCTGTCAGCACATTAATTTGCGACGGTCGATAAAACAAAACCGAAAAGGAAATCATACAACAAATCTCAAATTGAAGAAAGTTTTAGATCGGCTCTTGTACAAAAGAGACAAGGGTAGAATGATTAAAATAGAGAAGTTAACGCATGGTTTGCACGAACAAATTTTGATTCAGTAGGAAGACGAACATCCTGGCGGATACACGTAAACTCATTTATTCATACTTCATTAATCACATCCGGAGGGACATTCGAGAATCTACCAATGTTACTAAAGAAGGTGGGTCGAGAAAGAAAGCATATGATACGTTCAATAACCTCTAAGTTTGGTATTAATGGTCGAATATTAGACGAGCGGCCTAAAGAATTTCCATGATGAAGAGAAATGAAAGGAAAATTAGAACGACAGTTGTTAAGTCAGAACGTACCCGCATATGTTCGAGAAGAGATAGGGGTACATATGCGGATGCCCTCAATTTATACCACTTGCATAACACATAAAAATTTTGTTTTCCAGAGCAATAGGTAAAAAGTTGGTCTTTATCAAGATCTTACGGTGACTACTATTCAGCCTTGCATGGCTCCTCCTAAATTATACATAGGTGATCAGGCTATGTATAATTAAGGACTAGCAATGCAATGCTCAGTTTCGTCAAATTAGGTTTTTTTTTTTTTTTTTTTTTTTTTTTTTTTTTTTTGTTTTTTTTTGTTTTTTTTTTTTAATAAACCATACCGTTTAGAAATAATGTATGAAACGCTTTATAATATGGAAGTAAAGTAATTTTCTAGATAAATAAGAAATTTTTAAGAGGTCAGAACAAATATTTTATGAGACCCAAGTAAAACAATTTGTAAAAAGAAAGCAATTTAAATTTTATAAGGTGACATTAATTAGTATAAAATAGTGAGTGCATGCTATGAGTGTATCAAAGAGTGGCTTAACAAATTAATTGGTGAATATTTTTACGGTTCTGCAAATAAGATTATGGTTTTCAAAAAGTTCAATTGGAATCGTTATAAGACGCGTGATATCGATGGCGATGGAGGATATGAAGACAAGAGATTATAACTGCGACCAAAAGCGATGGTGCGCAATTAGGAAAAGGGAAGATAAAAATAACACATAAGCCACATATATATAAAAATAATGGAATCCAAATGTGTGTACCTCCTAAGTCATTTGACAACGATATACTTTTGAGAAAGTATACTATTTCTTAGAAAGTTACTATTTTAGGAAAGTTGCTATAAATTTTTTTTTTTTTTTTTTACATGACCGGACGCACCCAATAATTTATTAGTCATTTAATAACATTCGTTAATATTTTTCAAGCTTAAACGGGGGGACACTAAAAGCTCAAAATTCCTAAATTCTTTCAACAAATCAGCAACTACTTTACTTTTTCCAAAATAATTGATTTCACTAACTTTTACCCTATGTTTTTATACATCTTGCGTTTTAAACTATATTTCATACTTTTTGTAGAAATCATCAAATAAACAACTTTTATGTTTTAGAGAAAAACGTCTGGTTCGGGACCAGAAAGGGTTCGAATTTTCAAGTTAAAAAAAAAAATGTATCTGCCAAACTAATTATTAAAAATAGTGAGAATTTGTTTTTTTAAACGATTTATAAAACTTCGAATGGCCAAAAAACTTTTGTTTTTGAGAGTTACAGTCATATTTTATATCAAAATGATCATATTCACAATAATCTACATATTTTTATGCCGAATTTTATAAAAATATTTTTACAACTCCTTAACAACATTATTATTTTTCTGCACATTAATATTTTTGAATACACCTTCCAAAATTTTCAACCGAATTCCTCAAATTCTTAATTATTACACGAATTCTACTCCCCATTATCTAAGGCATTATTCACACTTTTAAAACAAACAAAAACTTACTTACACACTGATTATGGATTCCAAAACAAAGAAAAAAAATAATAAATAAATTATACTAATGGACATATAAAAAATAGCATTGAAAAATGTTTCAAGAATGCCAATGACAAAGCTATGAGCAAAACGATTCTCTACGTCCTTTGACTTAGAATTTGATATGCAAGATAGGAAAATTTTATTAGCGGTGTGATTCTTCGAAATCACAAGATGCACAAGGGGAAAAGAACAAAACACTAATGAGTCATGCTTCCGAAGAAGAGAGGTTCTTATGAAAAGGAATAATAGAAATTTATACAAGTAAATTCGTATTCCAATCAACCGTCACATTATAGGCGATGAGTCACAAGATGACAATGATGTCCCCAGAGTATAAGCGAGTGTTACAACTCAGGGTCGGAAGTAAATGACCGGTAGAATAAACAAATTTACAATATTCGGATGTCGTGTAAAATGGTGACATGAAAAGCCAACTAAAAGATTGTGAAAATCCATAATACGATTTTGGGAATTTATCCAAGATGTTTCCCGTGAATAGCACCATGGGAAAAAGAACGGAAAGCAATTCGGATATCTATATAAGTAGCTTAAAGAAGTTAAATAGGGAAATAACACGCACGGGTAGTAAAATGATAATTGTATAATCTCATCGGATCAAATACTTATATAATCCCGAACAATCGTACAACGAAGGTACGCACAACGATAAAAGTAAGTCGGGTAAAATAATTCGGTTCAAATCGAATGAGTATATGTAATCGGTCATTACACACATAAACGAAATAGTAATAACGCTTAGAAAAGTGATCATGAGAAGTCGAACGCAATATGCGCATGGATAGAAGTATGTAAGGTCATTACATATAAAAAAATTTATTCAACATGCGAATGAACGCAAAATATATGAATGTATGCGAATATGAATCTATGCAATACATTAGATATGAGACTTTCGAAGTATGATAAAAACTTTATTATGTAAAGTTTAAAAATCAATATATATCTCAACATATATATCATAGTATTTATTAATAAATACTTAGTGATAATACACCCGCAATATATATTGCTAGAAACGTAATTGCAAGAACGACTTGGCCGGCATCTTGAGGAATTTGCGCGCTAAAATTTGAAAAATAAAGTTATAGTTTAGGTTTTGAAAACGACCTAGTTCTCTATAACTTATGGCTCTGGTACCAATCTTTAACACCCCCAAATTTACACGCAGCGGAACCATTTGGGTGTTAAATAATAGTACAATAGTCATAAAATATAAAGAACGACTCAATGAGACGTTTTAAAAACAAACAACCATTCCATTCCATATTTATCAGAGTTCAAAAGCGTAGTCCCAAGAGATCATCACCATACATAAAATAAGTTTGATTTAACCAAACTAAAACAAGTTTTTAATGAGGAATGGGTTTTTAAATGGTGGACAAAAGTTTAGCGCAATTCCTCCACACCAGTGCCTCCAAGCCTTCATACTTCAATTACCTGAGATGAAACATGCTAAAAAGTCAACACGAGGTTGAGTGAATTCATAGGTTTGATAATTGATAAAAGAATTGAACACAAGCATAAAAATAATCATATGCTTCATATAGACTTGTTGATCAGACAAGCTAATAAACAACAGTTGCATTGAGCTCGCGACACCGATCCCATTGACGAAATCCATAATCAATTAATAATATAATGAATGCCCCCAGGCTAGGTATTTTCGTCAGATACCTACTTACATCTCCATACAATATGTCCGTACATTGGGAGTGCTCACTTTCCCGGATACAAACTTCCCAAAAACCGAACCGGGTTGTCAAGCCCATAGCGCTATTAATTGTATGAGCGGCTACCCATCATAGGTAGTTGACGGCTCACGATTGGGGTCTTATGACGAAAGCTACTCAAGCAACAACATATATCCACAAACGGGTCCAAGCATATAAGAAGAAAACTACTTGCGTTCGTTTTATAAAAACTAGCATGCATCTCCCTCGCGGGGTTTTATAAATACAGTTTAAAAGTTGAAAAGCGAGGCTATAAACTCACTTGATAATGCCGGAAGAAAGATAGATCGGCGATAAACGAACTTGGTCGTTGGCACGTAATCACTCGGAACCTATACAACATGTATGGGTTTTAGGTTTCTATGTCGGTCAAAATTAATAATGACGACAAAAATAGACAGTATGTATATGTAGGTATGATGATCAAGTTATAATTGGGTAAGTTAATTCACACTTAAGTTTTCTAAGTAAAAAGTATGTCACTTTTACTAGTTTTATTAATTGCTAGATTTTACTAGTTTTAACCTAATTGGTCCAAAAAGCCCAATAGGCCCAATTATAAGCCCATTAAGTAATTTGGTCTATTTTAATGGTCCATGACCAGGCCTTAGTTCAAATATTAGGCCCAAGTGGGTTGGGCCCAATGCTAAGCCCAATGGGTCTTTTAAATATAATTAGTGTATTTGGGTCTAGTGGCCCATTTAAGTCTTATGGCTTATTTTAAGTTTATGGGTATAACTTTTATAAATCATTCGGGTTTTCGAGGTTGATATAAGTTTAAGGTCAGTAGGTTCATTATATAAAAACTCCCAAAAGTGGGTCCTACCACCTCGGGTTTTTGTCGCAAAACGCTTTACAAACTTTTAGTATGAATATAGACGTAAAAGTTTTATATAGGTTTTTGTTTATAAAAATAGTTATATCTCTTTAACCATAAATAATGTACTTATAATATTTACATTTCTAGTTTCATATTTAAGTGTACATTATAAGATTAACGTTATTTTCTAATACTTAATTTGACGGGACTTATACTTAAAGTCAATTCTTTGTACAAAAGTCAATTTAGCACTTTTGGCTGAAAACTAACTTTTACCATTTTTGACACCATTTTCAAACCATAATGAATTGGGTTACTATCCAATTGGTCCAGTATCTACATGATTTTATCTACCTCTCATAGGTTTATAGTTTTAGCCAATTAAATTCGTAGCTAGCACTTTTTATCCAAACAAGACAGCAAGGTCAGATTGTATAGTTTTTAGTAAAACTTGCATATCTCACTCAATTTTTACTTTCAAGTGCTGATTCAAATTGCTACTAGCTCATAAAACAATTGTCCACAACTTAGATAAATCAAATCAGTAGTTTATCACACTTAAAAATGTCAAACCTTCTGTTTACTTCTGCCCTAATTTTTCTAATGATTTCCACCATGTTTTAAGCTAGGTTTAACCATTTTCAACCTAATCTAGTACACACAAAACCCCAATAAACTCTTGATCATCATATTCATCATATTTACAATTACATTTATAAATAAATTACAAGAAAATACAAGAATAATTAAAAATAAGTAAAGGTTTATACCCACTAGATGATGCAAGTGATGATTTTCACCCAAAACAAATTGACTCCTTTACCCCAAGTCTTGAATCTTAACCCAATATCCCTAGAACATCATCATTTCTCCATGCAATAACTTTATGAAAACTTGAATTAATTCAGCCCCTAATGTATATAAACCTCCTTGAAAATACCCTTTAATCACTTCAAAAGTATAGGAAACCTTACTAGGTTGTCATATTCACTAGTAGGTTATTATTTGATTAGTAAAAACTTGATGAAAATGGTGTGGTGATGGTGATGAATTCGGCAAAAGGGAGAGACAAAGGAGATGTGTGTGTGAACTTTGGTAAAACAATGGGAAGTAAAGTGGGTGAAAATGGTTTTAAGAGAGTGGTACATGCAATGGAAAGGTTAAGCAAAGACAAGTGTCTTGCCCTTTGCTTCTCCATTTGCCACGCCTCATATGAGGTGGTGGTGTGTGGTTTTAAGTTTATATTTTATAAACTTTAGTGTTTAGGGTATAAATTTTAAGATAGGTAGGTAGTTTTGAGGCTAACGGGTATCGACGTAAAATAAAACGAGAGTTAAGGCGAAACCACGAAGTGAAAACGAATATGATAAAAAAAATTCTACATTAAACGGAATACTTTTCTGAAAAGTTTAATTTACGTACGGTTCAAGACGAATAATTGCTTTAAGCATAGCTCGTAATTAATTAAAACGACGATTTCAATAAAATGTGTAGATGTAAATAAAAGTAACTTGCTTAAAATTTATAAATTGATTATGAGATATTAAATAGTAGTGATCTTAAATACGGGGGTTTACAAAAATGTCGACGACAAGACAAGGAATGAGTTCCGAGGAGATTGAGCAGGTTGTAGCATAACGTGTTGCTAAAGCTATTAAAGCTATTACGGTATACGAGACAAAACTCCGCATGGCTCATGACTCGATGGATAAGGTCGTACGTCAGGGAACCACTATAAAAAAGAATGCTAACAACAAGAGGAAATGGGAAAACAATTCAAGAGACAACCGTGTGCAACAACTACCTTTCAAGAGACAGAATGTAGCGAGAGCCTACACTGCTGGGGCTAATGAGAAGAAAGCATATGCTGGGAATTTTCCTTAATGCAATAAGTGTAAGTTGCATCATGTTAGGCCGTGTACTGTGAAGTGTGGTAACTGTAATAGGGTTGATCATATGGCTAGGGATTGTAAGGCTCCCGTTGCTGCAACAAATCAGAGAGCCCCTATGGCAAATCAGAAGGTTGTTTTCATTTGTTTTGAGTGTGGAAAACAAGGGCATTACAAGAGCGAGTGTCCAAAGTTGAAGAATCAAACCCGTGCAAACCAGATTCAAAAAGGAAAATCTTGCGGGAGCTTTAATGTCGTCAAGGATAAGGTCGATGCTTAAGGAGAGACCTTCCCGCCTTGCTTAGTGAGACCTAAGTCATAGCCTTCTTAGACCGTATCCCCTAAGAGAATTGCACCAGTACTTTTCTAATGAATTTCATTGTATTGTGTGGATGTCTTTAAATCCTCTACTAACTTATGTGTCATGAAGATTCCGTCAGTTACACTCCTTCAATTGTTACCATCTTATAAACCATTTCACTATCATTTTATAAGCTATTTTGCTATCGTCTTGTAAACTATTTTGCTTTCATTTTATAAACTATTTTTCTATCATCATATAAATCATGTTGCTACCATCTCATAAACTATTTTGATGTCACCTTACAAATCATTTTGTTATCATCCTATAAACTATTCCGTTGTCATTTATAAACTATTTTGTCAACTACTTATTACCATATTATAAACCCCTTACTATTACATTATAAATTGTCATGTGATTTTCTCGTAAACTATTTTGATATCACCTCTTAAACTACTTTATGCTATCTTACAAAAATATCATGTGTCGTTATATAAACTATCTCGTATTCGTCTTTACGAACTTTTTTGCCACCTTATAAACCATATTTTTATACCATATAACAATTTAAACATAACACTAATTTGACAAAATGAGCATTTCATCATTAGTCCCTAAATTATACATAGCTATGTCTAATTCAGGAAGAAATATGGTATACTAGAAGTAGTCACCATAAACACTTTGGCAATTTATCCTTACCTTTCATCCTATTTTCTTTTCTCTTCTCTATATTCTCAACAGGTTTTTATTGTATTAATGTTTTATTGATATTTTACGTGCGTATTCGTGAGTTTTGTTGGTCAGGTGTATCCGTATTCGTAAGTGCCGTGACTCGATAGACATTTCTCAACCTTATCTTATAGAGACACCATACCCTTAGCTGAAGGACCGAATCACGTTCCTTGTAGTCACGATAATTATGAATTGTAAGATTTTATAACGTAACGAACTTATCATTCTAATTAGATTATAACCAAGAGAACTAGGAGATTACCTTCAATTGACTTACCTTTTAGTAAGTTAGAATCATGAAGGTTATGATATTCTCATACCGACAAAACTTCTAATGGACCTGAAGTTAGAGCAAAGGACACTGTTAGCCTCAATTTTATTGAGTCAATAAAGGAAGCTCGTTCCCGTGTTCAAGACCTCACTTCGGGGGAACTCGAGAAAATATCTATCGTCAATGTTTGATGGAATTGTGCTAGCTGATGGAAAGCAGATAGGAGCCGATACCATACTAAGAGGTTGCACTCTAAATATTCCTTAACCACTCGTTCAAAATCGACCTAATGCCCATAGAACTCGTAGTTTCGACGTTATCGTCGGTATGGATTAGTTAGCGAAGTACCATGCCGTGATCGTTTGTGACGAGAAGACCGTCCAAATCAAGAACCAACCTCAAGTTGCTCGTGAATGTCAAAAGAACTACACTGATGTAAGACATAAACCACTTGAGTTTCAAGTAGAAGTCAAGGTCATCCTAAAAGTATCGCCATGGAAAGGGGTGATACGTTTTGGGAAACGGAGGAAGTTGAACCCACATTATATTGGACCTTTCAAGATTTTAACAAAGGTTGGAACCGTCGCGTATCAACTCAAACTCCCGAAAAAACTAAGCAGAATTCATAAGTACTTTCCTTGTGTCAAACTTGAAGAAGTGTTTATCTGACGAAACACTTGCTATTCCGTTAGACGAAATTCCAAACGACGACAAGCTTCACTTCATTGAAGAACCAGTTGAAATTATGAACCGTGAGGTCAAACGTCTAAAGCAGAGTCGTTTACCTATCGTCAATGTTTGATGGAACTCGAGAAGAGGACTCGAGTTCACCTAGGAACGTGAAGATCCGTTTCAAAAGAAATTCTCACATCTATTTTCTAGTCTCGTAACTACACCGAATGACACAGCTTAAGCTTTGAGGACAAAGCTCTTTTAACAGGGAAAGGATGTGACACACCGTGTC
>BQNB010065071.1:0-35075 GCA_026074375.1 Tanacetum coccineum
TAAAGTCTTATTTTCCTCTTATTTATTTAATGGTTTTTTTGACGTTTTTGTACGTTTACGATTTTTACGATTTCATCTATTTTTTTTACGTTTCGTCCGTTTTTTACGTTTTCGTCTGTTTTTTACGTTTTTGTCTGTTTTTTAGGTTTTCATCAGTTATTTTACGTTTTCGTCTGTTTTTTACGTTTTCGTCTGTTTTTTTACGATTTCGCTTGTTTTTTTTACGTTTTCGTCCGTTTTTTACGTTTTCGTCAGTTATTTTACGTTTTCGTCTGTTTTTTTACGTTTTCGTTTGTTTTTTATGTTTTCGTCCATTTTTTTACGATTTCGTTTGTTTTTTTATGTTTTCGTCAGTTATTTTACGTTTTCGTCAGTTATTTTACGTTTTTGCCTTTTTTTACGTTTTCATCTGTTTTTTTACGATTTCGCCTATTTTTTTTACTTTTTTTTATGTTTTCGTCAGTTATTTTACATTTTTGTCTGTTTTTTAACGTTTTCTTTTTTTTTTATATTTTCGTTTGTTTTTTGCGTTTTCGTCAGTTTTTTACGATTTCGCCTGTTTTCTTACGTTTTCTTTCGTTTTTTACGTTTTTGTCTGTTTTTTACGTTTTTGTCTGTTTTTTATGTTTTCGTCTGTTTTTTTATGTTTCCGTCTGTTTTTTTACGATTTCGCCTATTTTTTACGTTTTCGTCTGTTTTTTACGTTTTCGTCTGCTTTTTTAAGTTTTCGTCCGTTTTTTACGTTTTCGTCTGTTATTTTACGGTTTCGTCTGTTTTTTTACGTTTTCGTTTGTTTTTTACGGTTTTCATCTGTTTTTTACGTTTTCGTCTGTTTTTTACGTTTTCGTCTGTTTTTTACGATTTCGCCTGTTTTTTACGTTTTCGTCAGTTATTTTACGTTTTCGTCTGTTTTTTAAGTTTTTGCGTGTTTTTTTACCCCATCATAGTGTAAATTTTACTGCATTAATTGTATATTTTAATGCATCATACTGTAAATATTACTGCATTAAATTGTATATTTTACTAGCATCACATTATGAATTTTACTGCATTAAATTGTGTATTTTACTGCATCACATTGTAAATTTTAAAGCATTAAATTGTATATTTTACTGCATCACAGTGTAAATTTTACTGCATTAAATTGTTTATTTTAATGCATCGCAGTGTAAATTTTACAGCATCAAATTGTATATTTTACTAACATCAGATTGTAAATTTTACTACATTTAATTGTATGTTTTACTGCATCAATTATAAATTTTACTGCATTAAATTATATATTTTACTGCATCACAGTGTAAAATTTACTACATTAAATTGTATATTTTACTTAAACAGTGTAAATTTTACTGCATTAAATTGTATATTTTTCTGCATCACATTATAAATTTTACTACCATAAATTGTATATTTTACTACATCACTTTGTAAATTTTACTGCATTAAATTGTGTATTTTATTGCATCACGGTGTAAATTTTACTACATTAATATGTATATTTTAATGCATCACAGTGTAAATTTTATTGCATTAAATTGTGTATTTTACTAGCATCACATTGTAAATTTTACAGCATTAAATTGTTTATTTTACCGCATCACATTGTAAATTTTAATGCATTAAATTGTATATTTTACTGCATCGCAGTGTGAATTTTACTGCATTAAATTGTATATTTTCTAGCATCACATTGTAAATTTTACAGCATTGAATTGTATATTTTACTGCATTAATTGTAAATTTTACTGCATTAAATTGTATATTTCACTTCATCAGTGTAAATTTTACTACATTAAATTGTATATTTTTCTGCATCACATTGTAAATTTAACTACATTAAATTGTAAATTTTACGACATAGTACATTATAGTAAAAAAAAGTTAATACATCTCAGATAAAAAAGTTATTGCATCACAATGTATTTTGTTAGTGCATTAGAGTTAAAAAAAGCTCGTACATCTTAGTTAAAAAAGTTACTGCATCACAATGTATTTTGTTAGTGCATTATAGTAAACAAAATAATACATCTCAGTTAAAAATGTTATTGCATTACAATGTATTTTGTTAGTGCATTACAATTAAAAAAATTGTACACCACATTTAAAAAGTTACTGCATCACAGTGTATTTTGTTAGTGCATTACAGTCAAAAAGTTAGTACATCTCAGTTAAAAATGTTACTGCATCACAATGTATTTTGTTAGTGTATTACAGTTAAAAAAGTTAGTACATCTCAGTTTAAAAAGTTACTGCATCACAATGTATTTTGTTAGTGCATTACAGTTAAAAAAGGTAATGCTTCATTCCATTATACTACACAACCATATCTAATGATTCCTTTATATTTCTTTTCCCTCTAATTACCTCAATCCACAGCATGCTTAAATTTTATATTTTTATTGCATAACCAGTCGTAAAATTTTACTTCATAATTTGTATATTTTACTTATCACTTTGTAAATTTTACTGATTAATTGTATATTTTGCTGCATACTATTTAATTTTCTGCTTCACTATGTAAAATTTTAATCATTAAATTAATATTTTACTTCATCATTGTGTTAATTTACTGCATTAATCTGTATATTTTATGCATCACTATGTAAATTTTACTAATCACTGTAAAATCTTACTTACATAATTTGTAGGATCATCTATAGGCATAATTTAGATCGGTATGTAAAATAATGTTTTATTCACTAAATTATTAATGTGATGACTAAGAAAATAACAATTTATTTTTGTAGTTATGCATTACGATGTATTTTGTTAGTGTGCATTACATTATAAATTGCTAGCATCACTATTGTAACTTTTATGCATTAAATTATACTATTTTTACTTGACATGGCATCAAATTGTAAATTTTTATGCATTCTGTACTGTATTGTATCCCTCCTTTTCGACGAGTATAGAGTTTAAATTTTACTGCATTAAATGGATATTTATGCATCAACATTGTAAATTTTATCTACATAAATTTGTATTATTTACCAATGTGATGCTACCATTTTCATGTTTCAGTGGTTGCATTTTTGTCGTTTGTACTTGTGACATATGGTTTCATCAGAATGGTTTCACAAGTACTGAGATGCTCTAAGTATCAAGCATAATAAATGCACCATAACTTGGATTAAATTACTAAAATACGTTTAAAAAAGATTAAAAGTTTGAAGTTTTGAAGATTCTAAGATTGAGGATTAAGAATTTAAAGATTCTTTTAAGGTGATTTTGTTTATCTGGTCTACTGCATGTTTGTTTATTTCATTTGATCTGGCACTAAAATATCTGGTGCTTAAGGTTTTAAAATTTTTGGGGCATCACAAAATAATTTTACTGCCATCACTGATAAGTGTAAAATACTCATATCATTTTACTTAAAATAAAACCAATTATTAAAACCAAAAAAGACCAAAATGGCCAAATCATATGATTGTTATTGTTTTTTTGGGTTTTGTGTGTGCTGGTTGGATAAGTCAGAAATCACAAGAAAACAGTATCAGCCAAGAAAAATCAAAGTCAGTCAAAGATGGTCAATAAAAGTCAACAAAACCCAAATCCCTAGCCCATGTCCTTTTATAACAACCACAAGGGCTAAACTTGCATTTCTCGAAAGTCATTTATAACTAAAAAGGGAAGAGAGAACACAAGGGCTAGAAGTGCAAAATCCTCAAACTATAACCGATTTTAACTGTCAAAATAAGGGCGCCAAAAGTTACTATTCACCCATCGTCCCACTTTCACCCTTAGTTAAAAAACAAGGGGCAAATAGAAATTAAAGGGTGCTTAGGTCAATTCAAGTGATCGTTTACAAGATGGCAGGGAGAGATTAGTCAAATCAATGCTCTAAGTATCCCTCTATCAAGCTTATGCCACGTAGCAATGGAGAAAGCACAATGGAATGTGGGTTTTTGTGCTAAAACACTCACAAAAGAAGCACAAACGTCACATCAATGGAATGACACGCTGGCAATCTTCAGGTGTCCACAGTTTGATCAAACGGCCACAATTGATGCTTGGATGATTGAAGAAATGATTGGTTGAGATTGAAAGATTGGAGAGCAGGGCAAGAGATCCTAGAAGCTTCTTTCAGGACCTATAAATAGGCCTCACTTCTCACACACACGATATCTAGTTTTTTAGTAATTTAGTCTAGCTTAAATTTTGTATTTTTCTTAAATGTAATTTTCCTTAAAATGTTTTGTAATC
Source organism: Tanacetum coccineum (assembly GCA_026074375.1). NCBI lineage: Eukaryota > Viridiplantae > Streptophyta > Magnoliopsida > Asterales > Asteraceae > Tanacetum > Tanacetum coccineum. The sequence continues at coordinate 4,213 of BQNB010065071.1, forward strand.
TCCTTTCCAAGTAATGTAATCAGTAACTTTTATTAATGAAATTTAGTTTAAATCATTCATAAGCTCTCTTTTCTTGTTATTCAAAAGCTGTCTAAATAAGCCAAAATGTCTCAATAAGCTAATAAGCTCCTTTTAAGCTCTTTCAGTCTATAAGCTGAAATAGAGCTTATTGAATTCAGTATTAATCTTACCTAAACCTTAAATCAGTTTAATCTATCATGGATCTTATTGGATTAGAGCTTTTGGAAGGGGATCTTAACTTGGAAGAGATCCCAAGGACTTTACCCTAGCTTATCTAATAAGCTAGGGAGCTTGTAGCTGCCTTTATTGGTCCTCTTGTTTAGCTAGAGGAGTTTGTAAGTTTCTCTTTCATTTCCTTTAATTCTAGCTTTAAATAATGATATCATTGCTTTCTATATTTAGATCTGCTTATTTGCTTATTCTCTTTGCTTATTAGTGCTTATTTGAGTTTTATCTAGCTAAATCATCTTAGTTGTTTATCTGTTTTCAATTTTCTTAGTTTAAATCATAGATTTTCATATTATTGTCTTAAAAACCTCTAAAAAACCAAAAATATAGTAAAGTAGCTTAAGTCTTAGATTATTGCTTATTTAGTTGTTAAATCATGCTTATTAAAGTAGTTTTAATCTGTTAATTGTCTGGTATTAAGCACTTGTTTACTAGATTTCAAAGTAGTAGCTTAATCATAAATGTCTTAGTCTTAAAGTGGTGTTTGGTTTAAGCTATTTTGACCTCCCAAAGTCAAAGTGAGTTTTTGAAATTGTTTAAGTCAGCTTAGATTTCATTTAAAATCATTAGGCAAAGAGTTTTTATAAGTTAGATTGTGAAATTGAAAAAGTTATGGTTTATTATGTTGATTCTAGCACCAGGGGAACTTTCTTTTGAATTTCACTTGTGCAATTGTTGATCTAAGCCCTCCAAGGCTTAGATCTTGCTTGAACTTTGTTTATACACTCTATTTGAGTGTGTCTTAGTGCAGGATTTCCCTTAGGAAACCTGCACTCTTGGTTTGCATTTGTCCAAAGTGCACCAGTACTAACTAAAAAGTTAGTACTGCTGTCACTAGTTAGTACTGCTACCTTTGGCTTAATTTTTAGTTGAGTAAAAGTAGGATTTAGGTTCTTAAATTCAAGTTAGAAGTAATCTAGATATAGCTTAATATGGTTTAGGTTTTAGTTTTCATTTAACTGCTTATTTTCTTAGCTATTTCAGCTGTGTAAAAAAGGAACTTTGCATCAGCAGTACTAAGTTGGTTAGTACTGCTGATATTCAAATCTCAATTTAAGCCAGTAATTGTAGGATTTAATAGCTTATCTTTTAGCATTTTAAAGTCTAGTTATAGCTTAATATAGAATAAGTCTTAGATTACATTTTCTAGCTTATTCTCCTAGCTTATTTTTGCTGTCAAAAGTAACTAAAAAACCAAAAACAGTAGGAACTTAAGTAGATTCTTAATTTGTTAAATTAGCTTATAAGTCTAGATTTTAAAGCTTATATAGATAGATTATAAGTAGTTTAATAAGTCCTTAAAGTTTTAGAGTCTAGTTTTGCTTTTTAAAAGTTTTTAGCTTATTTGGAATTTGAGTTATTTGCTTATCTCCTGAGTTTGCTTGTTTCATGCTTAATTTCATTAGTTTAAAAGTACTTCTAGCTTAGATTTCTTTGCATTTATAGATTAAGCCCATCATAAGCTATCTAGATCACTTTTCCTTTTTCGAATTGAGCTTAATTTGAGCATTTTATAGCTGTTTAAGTGAAAATAAGCCCAAAACCTTAGTTTCTGTAACAGCTTATTAAGAAGCACTTTTAGAGCTTATCTTTGTGTTTCAGACCATAGTACTTTTGTTAAAGTTTTCCCCCCTAGCTTATTTTATAAATTTGCTTCTTTAAGTTTTTGCTGAAAAGCACTTTTAATTTAAACTTATCTTTAAGCCTAAAATGGATTTTAGTTGTTATCGGGTTGGACCTCAGGGACTGTTTGTGTAACTTTTAAATTTTAATTGTTTCTCAGTTAGTCCTTCCCGTTAGTTAGCTAGTTACCCAGTTAATCCTTAAGTCTTTTACTTAGTTAGTCCCTAAGTTAGTCTTTAATTAGTTTTGTTTAGTTTTAATTAATAATTAGGGTTAGTTTTAATTAGTTTAATTAAACTTTTATAAAAAGATAAAAATTAGGGCTTTTATTTTTAGAAAATTTCTGCGCGATTTCTTTACTTAGTGTAATTTTTATAAAATTTGTTAGGACTTTATTTTTAAGAGATTTATTAATTTTATAGTTTTTAATTAGTTTAAATTTTAGAAAAATCATTTCTTTTAATCTAAAAAGCAAAAAAAATATATATAGTAATTTCTTTTAATAGTCATATCTTATCAAACATCTTTGCTTCATTCAAATCAGAATCCAAATTAGAACGAGGTTTCTATTTCACTAGTCGTTGGGGAAACGACCCGGGTGATCATACTTACCCGGTTTAATATACGTATTCTATATATATCTTTGTGAGTGGAATTGTCCAAGGGATACTTGGGGATTTCCTTAATTTCTCTATAAGTATATTATTTTATATGTATGTAAAACTTACAATCACATAACATCACATAAGGAACAATTTCAACCATAACTCCATTCATTTCATAAAATACTAAATCAATATCCAATATTTGAAAATACCAATTCCTAAAACATGGTTCTGACTAAAGACCAACAAATAAACCTAAAATGGATGACAAATAGGATGCCCTAAGGTTAACTACTAGCTGTGGATTCAAGATCCGAGTCACTGTCTGATATCACATACTCCATCTTTTCCCAAACTTCCTTCAACCCTTCATTCTCATCCACTTCTTCTTCTGTTGTTAACTTGTATCCACGAAACTTTCTAGGAAACTAGATGACAACGCCCTCCTTGGTTGTCACCTTTGTTTTCCATTCCATGACTGACTCTCCCTTAGCCTCCTTTATGGTCATATTCTCTTCAATATGGCATTGGTAAATGCCAATTAGAACTCAGGTCCTACGATTTGTTCTCTTCATCCTAAGTCTTGTCCCTGGCTCAATGAAACTCCTACGCCTGGTTGCAAAGACGGTTCCCTAACGAACTTCTTATGGAAATGGGAAGGCATATCTAACTAATAACGAGGTAATACACACTAAATCAGCTATGGGTAGGCAACAAAACTACGACGATAACTTAACAAAATAGGAAATATAAAAGCTACATAAAATAGAGGGGAAGCATAGCAGTTATAAAAATAAACACTTAAGCCCTAAATGCATATACATGAAGGACCCCTAGGTTATAGTCTAGGCTCAACCACCTACTTCTCTATAACCAAAGGCTCTGATACCAATCTGTCACACCCTGCCAAGGCAGAAATGCAAGGCGGGACGAGAAAGGGAATCATCACAACACATTGGCGTCTATATAGAGAAACTAAAACATGCATAAAATACAAGGTATAGACACGCAGTGTCATGAAAATACCTAAACACATCAACAAAATCCAAATGGCGCCTAACATTGAAATGAAGGCAGTTCATGCCAACGTCATGACATGCAAACATTCATACATCCTAACAAAACAAAACAATTAACATTCATTATCCAAAACAAATAACAAAATCTAGATAACTAAACTTCGCTAGCTGCCTACGGTCCATCTAGCCACTTTTTCTAACTTTAATCCCATCCTACTGAATACCTAAAAATGATGCTTATACGTCAACACAATGGTTGGTAAGAAACATAGGTTTTCAGACACTCGAATCCAATCAGTTTCTAAAATAATTTAACCAATTCCTGCAATTATAAAACAATACGCTTGCACAACAATTATGCTAACTAACATATAAGCCAACATGCAACTTAATCTAATCAAACACTCAAACACCAAGCAGACGACCTCAGTCGCTCTTGGATCATACCAAAATCCATGTGGTTTCCCCCTAGCTCAGGCCATGTATACCTACAAGTAACCCTCCTGACTAGGCCACACATCAATATCACATCACATAACATGTAGCACATAACACATATCAGTCACATAATAGTCCATGCATTTACACTAACACATAATCATAGGAATTCAAAACTCATTTAAACATTTGCATCATTTCCATCCCAAGTTTAAAACGCAATAAAAACTGGGACTATGTAACTCACCCGAATGCTCAAAATGCAGCTTCCAATTCATATCACACAACTATACAAATAAATAAATATGGTTACACGCGACCAAGCTAAAAGCTCTAGTCCATGTAACACACATATGCTGGATGTCTAAGGGTGTGATTAACCATCATGGGTCACCCCAAAACCATGCCCAAGCTTAACCACTTCATTAACTCATTACTCTAGTTAACTACAATTTATTCAAAAATGCAGAATTTTAGTGTATCACTACTAACTCAAAACCCTTACTTGCTGACCTTCATAAATTATACCAAAAATCATCTAAGTTTATTTATGAGTTTACTAACTACCTTGTGATTCCTAACTACTCATTACATGTGCAACAATCCCAAATAAAATCCAACTTCAAAACTGTCCCAATTCGGATCTGATTGCACACTAAAATGTATGACCCTAATTATCATACTTAGACATACAATAAAAAGCTATCCTTCTAGGGTTTCTTTATATACATATAGAACTTAATCACTGTATATTTTATAACCTTAATTCCACATTTAAGTTAGGGTTTTACCCTCCTAAACATGACCTAATTCTGACCCGTATTTAGTGTTTTGACAACTTTTCTTGTACCCAATATTTATCCAACTTTCAGAACTCCAAATCATTCAAGGCTGGACTTTTTGAAAAATAAACTCTTTGAACTACAATTTAGGCACTTGAATCGTACCAAAACACGTTTTTAAGATCTAGATATCATCAGTTGAACACAAACCTAAATTCTGCTCAACTCTAAATCATGAATTAAAGCGATATAACCCTAACCATTTACACCAATATGATCCTAATTAAACCATAAACACTCTAGAATGATTAAAACATCCTTAATTACAGAAGTTTTAAAAACCCTAATGATCCATCATATTAATTGTTACATGATTTAAAGAAAACTAAACAACTAGGGTTAACGAACATACCTAAACCTTGATTCTTGAAACACTAAATCACCAACTTGTTTTTGATTAAAAAAATCTTTTTTTTCTTCTTCTTGAGGGTTTCGGCTGATCACAAGGGGAGAGGGAGAGAATAAGTGATTTAGGGTTTTATTAAATTTGTATTTATACTAATAGAATCCTAATTGTAATCAAATTGTTTCCTTTTTTTTCTTTTATCCTTAACTGGCCAAATAAACACCCCTATATATATTTTTTATTTTTTTATTTAATTATTAATTTACTAATTATCTTCATTATCTTAAGTTTTCATAGAGACCTAAGTTAATTTGGGTAAACCTTTTTACATAAATGCAACTTACTAAACCTTCTAAAAATAACTTTTCATTTCACATTTCACTTCCTATATTTAGAAAGTTTGCTACAAACTTCCATATTTCACCCACTTAACTTATTTCCATCATAATATATTTCCCATAAATGCTTAACACAAAATCATCTAACTATTGACGTAGCAATGCATGCTATACGTCATTACTTTTCCATTATCACTATTCGTGAACAAATGGAATGCTCATCACCAAACACAAACGCACTCAAAATGAGATGACCATACACCTCAAAAATGATATCATGCACCTATTCAAACCACTTAGCACACATAAATTAAACATAGCACACAAGAAATACATAAAATGAACTCTTAGCCATTTCTAAAGGTATCACTAACCTGATTAAATCAGGGATGTCACATAAATGTCTAAAACTTTTACATATGGACTTGTTTGGCCCATCGCCCGTCCAAAGTTATGGAGGTAACTTCTACACTTTGGTCATTGTCGATGACTACTCAAGATACACTTGGACATGATTTTAAAAACATAAAAATGAAGCTTTTGACCATTTTAAAATTTTGAGTAAAAAGATTCAAGTACAAAAAGGTTGTCCAATTATTTTAATCTGCACGGATCATGGTCGGGAATTTGATAATGAAGTACAATTTGGAGCATTTTGTGATGCTAATGGTATCACACACAACTTTTTAGCTCTTTGTACTCCACAATCAAATGGGGTTGTTGAACGTAAAAACCGAACTTTATAAGAAATGAGTAGAACAATGCTTAATGAACAATATATCCCTCAAAAGTTTTGGTGTAATGTTGTCAACACATCTACTTATATCTTAAATAAGATCCTAATTAGACCATTCCTCGGATAAAATCCTTATGAGCTTTTCAAAGGTAAAAAGCCTTCCTTATAATACTTTAAAGTCTTTGGTTGTAAATGTTTCATTCTTAATACTAAGGACTATCTCACCAAATCTAATCCTAAATCTACCAAAGGCATATTCCTTAGGTACTCTCCTAATAGTAAACCATACATAATTCTAAATAAAGAAACCACGGGGATCGAAGAATCTGTAAATGTGAGATTCGACGAAAGTCCACCTCCAAAGTCATCACATTTAGTAGATGATGATATAATTGAAAGTTAAATCATACAAAGCCAAATAGAAGACTTGGAAGTCAAGTAAAATGAACCCTTAAATAAAGAAACTATCAACATTAAAGAATCTAAAGATCATCCCATAGATATGATCATAGGTAATCTTAACAAAAGAACCTTAAGGTCACAAATCCAAAATCAAAGTAACTTCTTTTGTTTCGTGTCCTTCGTAGAACCCAAAACTGTCAAAGAAGCCATATAAGAGGAAAGTTGGACTATGTCTATGCAAGAAGAACGAAAGCAATTCAAAACAAACGATGTTTAGAGTCTAGTTCCACTTCCTTCAAACCAAACCATCATTGGCATAAAATGGGTCTTTAAAATAAACTAGATGAAATTGGTGTCATATCTAGGAATAAAGCTAGACTTGTCGTACAAGGATACAACCAACTAGAAGAAATAGATTTCGATGAAACCTATGCTTCCGCAGCAAGATTAGAATCTATAAGAATCCTTCTTTCTCATGCATATGCACATGACTTCAAGCTATTCCAAATGGATGTCAAAAGTGATTTCTCAAACGGTTTTATAAATGAAGAAATCTATGTCTCTCAACCTCCTGGAATTATTGATTTCAAAAAACCTAACCATATTTTCAAACTAAAAAAGGCTCTTTATGGTCTTAAAAAGTACCCAAAGCTTGGTATAATAGACTCAAAGCCTTTCTCCTCGATCATAAGTACACCATGGACTTGGTAGAAACACTCTATTTACCAAGAAAGGAGACTCACATATCATCATTGTCCAAATCTACATGGAAGACATCATTTTTTGTTCAACTTGTCAAGGTCTTTGCGATGATTTTTCTAAAATCAGGCACGACGAGTTTGAAATGAGCATGATGAGTGAATTGAATTTCTTCCTTAGTTTACAAATTAAACAATTAGAAGATGAAATCTTTTTCAACCAATCTAAATATATCAAGGAAATGCTTAAAAAATTTGGTCTATAAGACTCCAAACCTATCAAAACTCGTATGTCATCTGAAGCCAAACTCACTCGGGATAAAGATGGGGAATCCGTTGACGACACAAAATATCAAGGCATGATTGGTAGTCTCCTCTACCTAACGGCTAATCGACCGGACATCATGTTCAGTGTTTGTGTATGCGCCTGTTTTCAAGAAGCTCCTAAAATATATCACCTTGAAGCGATAAAAAGGATTTTTATATACATTAAGGGAACAACACACTTAGGCTTATGGTATCCTAAAGGAACGGGAGTAGAAACCATTGTTTACGCCAACTCCGATCATACGGGAGACTATGTCGATCATAAAAGCACAAGCGGTATATGCACATTCATAGGATGTTGCCTCACATCATGGTTTTCTAAGAAACAAACCGCCCTAGCCATTTCAACCACCAAAGCCGAGTACGGATCCTCTAAAAAAGCTTGCCAATAAGCCTTATGGATGAAACAAGCTCTTGTTGACTATGACATAAACCTAGATGATATACCAATCCTTTGTGATAATAAAGGTTTCATTGACCTAAGTAAGAACCCCGTTCTTCATTCTCATACCATACACATAGAAATTCGACACCACTTCCTTCGTGACAATGTCCAAAAGGGAAACATTTCTATTGAGAAAGTCTACTCTGAGGACAACATAGCCGATATTCTAACCAAACCTCTCAAACAAGAACCTTTTAACCTACTTAGACTAGGTCTCGATCTCATGGAACCAAACGCCTAAAATAAAGGTAAGTATATCTCTTTTCCCTCTCTGAGTCTATGATTCTATTTTTTGCACTTAAAACTTTCGAGAATTTTACAAACACTCTACTATATGTACTATATAAGTACTTACTATATGTAATTGCATTCTTATTGTATTTTTATCAAAAAATCTCAAAAGGACTCTTTTCTTAAAAATATTCTCACAAACTAGGACACTCACAAATTTTTTTGCATTGTTAATACAAAATAAAAACATTTTCATCATGCATCATATGCCTCTTGAATGAGAAACGAAATGTATAATTAATATACATTTTTGAGCACATTCAATCGTAGCAACATCAAACCAATGAGACTTTGGGTTATCTCATATATATATTTTCTTTTGTTTTGAGTCGAGATAACCGCACCTCCACATCGTTTCATATAGGCACACACTAGAACATAAACTATTTTCTGCAACATCAGATCGTAAAACAAAGATGGTTCCATTCTACAAATAGAACCGACAGAACCGGCAACACTATGTAGCTTTTTAATTCTGGATTTTAAACTTTAAAAACAACCTTTTCCCACTAATTTCACCCTATACCAGATCATAGGCTTTAGAAGTTGACCTCAATGATATCTAATGATTGGATTTTTTTTCCAAAATATGAAGTAATACATTTATTCCTCCAAAATGTTACACTATAAATAGATGGCTTGTCCCAAACACTACTTCACCATCTATTTCAAGAAATCTACTAAAATTTACAATGCCTAAGTCAAACAAAGACAAGAAATCAGCAAACAACCTCAAACATACCACAAGAATTAGTGTCTGAGCATGTTGCTTTGTGAATCCTCGTCTCACATCTCCTTCTTATCAAACACTATCCCCTCCAACCGACTACCAAACGGCTCCACCATCAGCCCCAAATGTATCTCCACCTATTTACCCTATAACATCTCTGAGAATCTCTCCTAGCAAACTGTTGGCCACTCCCAAGTCAACTCCACCTCTTTTACCCTCACCTTCGCTGGCACCGACTCAACCATCCAAACACTCCTCACCTCTAGCCATAAACTTGGAATCCTTTGAGCATATCTTCTTAACTCCTCCCACGTCTCCTCATGCATTCTTTGACTCTCTCGAAGATCTACCCCCAGGAACCACAAATCCTCCACCACCTAGACCTTCCTTCGAATTTATTGAATGTTTGGCAAATCAACCTCTACCCCTTCCGGCCATGGAACCACCTCTCCACCATTACCACCAAAACTTTCATAATTAGCACCACAACTTCCGCCTCTAGGACCGAACAATCCTTTCCCCTTGCTCACTCATGAGATGTTTTGCGAACATTGTCAACACACTAAAACCATTGTCAACGACTTTCATGAAGAAATGAGGTTTATCCTCAATCACATTCTCGATCGCCTTAATGTTCTCTCTCACAACTACTAGGCTAGCTTAGTGTAGGAATCAAATAAAAATTGTAGCCATAATTAAAATCACTTCCTTGTTCTTAATTTTGCCTCATCTATGTTTCAATCCAAATGCTTAATTATTGAAATGCAATGATAAATAGTTCATGAAAATGTTTGTATTATGTGTTTATTTTTCTGCATAATTCCTTTAAATTACATATCTCTTTAACAATTTTTTCAAAAAAGACTTTTTCGTAGAGTGCCTGTTCCTTCAACCATAAAATATGGTTCCTTTGTAGGAACAAAACCGTCTTGGCCGGTTCTACAAAAGTGATTTCTTGTTTCTTGCCTCTTACACTTATAGTGTAGGTACTCTTAAATCAAGGGGGAGCTCATACCATCTTAACTAACACATTTATTTTGTATCATTACATCACCTTCGATGATTTACTCTCTTTAAAAAATGGAGCTTCCATTAAGGGAGAGCATTGCATATCGGTTAAAACCGATACAACTCAATCTTGCATTTGATTCACTTTGGATTACTATAGCATTTCCATCTCTTATCATTTACTTCTATCTTACCTATATCATTTGTTTTCTTAAGATTAGCATTGCATTCCTAATCTTTTTTGTTTCGACAAAAAAGGGGAGAATGGAAGTCAAATTAAACTTAACTTAACATTTACGAATAAAGTCTAAGTCCTACTTCCATTTAGTTAGTTTACTCTCAAACAATTTTATGTTTTATCATCAACAAAAAGGGGGAGACTGTTAATACAAATAAACCGGTAAAAACGTTTATTTCTATTTTACGATCTTGCTATGTTTTATTGATAACAACTCATAAAACCTCATTAAGTAAACTACCTTAATCACACACATTTCATACCAAAACAATTCTACAAATTGTACACCTTTCCACTTTTAGTAACTTAAAATTACAATTTACATAACTTGTAAATAAATATTCAAATGTTTTTACATCATTGATGACATAATCACCATACCATATCTTAAGGTAATCTACCAAGATTACATATAATCTTTCAAGATTTGGAAATCCAAAATTTGGATTTTGTGTTAGGCTGCCGATTCCCTTGTGTAACATAACCAGTTCCATTTAAGCAAGAGAACCGGGCTACAAGACAGGTCGGTTCCCTTGAGTTATACTGTCCGGTTGATTCTATAATAGAACCGGCAAAACCGGGGTACAGTTTAGGCCTATAAATACCAAGCTAATTTTCATGTTTTCTTTACCCATTTTCTCCTATACTAATCTCTTTAATCTACTGATCATTCTTTTTATAGTTCTTTTTTAGTTTCTTTTAGCATTTGTAGGTAATTCTCTTCAAAGAATAAATTGCCAAACACCCCTTTAAAACGATCAAGTTCCAAGTACCTTGCTTCACATCTCTATTGCATTATCAAGATCACATTTCTGATTCTTGTACATCATATATTAGTTATAGTTATATTCATCATCTTTGTAAATCAAGTGTAGTGGTGTTGGTATGATTCTACCTTGTGAAGAATCTGGTATTTAGCTTTGTACCGTTAAAAGGTGTAAGCAACGTTCTAAGGCTTCTCCGCCGGTTGAAGGAGATTCATGACTAGTGTAAACTAACTCTCGAGTAGGTGACTCAAGGAGTAGAGTAGGGCAAGGAAGGTGTCCTTGTATCCGAACCACTCTTGTGTCTTGGTTCCATCTCTCTAACTCTTAACTTCTTGCATTTCATACTAATTTAGATTATTAACCAAACATCAATATTGTCAAACTTCACATAATATTTTAAAGAAGTAAAATTTTAAAATGATAAAACTATTTAACCCCCTTCTAGTTTTCTACAATCTCCACCTTCTGTAAGAAAATATTCAAGCCTCCGTTGTGTAAAGTTGCAATCTTGTCCTGTTCCTTTAAAAATTTAGCCCAAGTCACGTGTATTTCCTCCAAATGTCTTCCAAGTGCTAAAAATGCAAAAATAAACGATTGAGCACATATTTTGAGCATATTTTCATGATTATAGGGGTTAAATAACCCCAAATAAGTGTATAAAATTACACCTCATCAAATACCCCCATACTTGGGATTTTCTTATCCGTAAGCAAATGAGCTTTTCAACCTAGACAATAGCAATATCGGAGGCATTTAACTTACTCTTTAAAGCTATTCATGGCACAACCAATTAGACCTCGTAACTAGAAGCACGAAAAATATACACTAGCACCTCATAAGAAGTGTTTGGATTCTATCTTTCTCTCGGGTGTATAATGAATTATAACAATATATGAAACAGAAAATTTAACACTTATTACTTGTCATTGCATATAAATTAGCATAGGCTTGATAAAGGATCAAACCTCCACCGCTAGGCGTAAGTACTAAAAGTTACTATCAAAGAGGTCTTTAAAGGGTTGTGGGGTGTAGGTATAATATGATAAACATGGAAACAGAAACGGATGGGAAGTATTTGAGGAGTAACTTTTAGGGTGAATTTTAGGGTGAGGTGGTGAGTTAATTATCTATAGGAATACACACAGATTTGGTTGCTAAGCCAAAGACTCGATTACTTGAACAAAGATGTACAAACTCTACACAACTCTATATCAAACTCTTTCTTTTTCTTTTCTTGACTCTATGATAGACATAAACATAACATAAGCAAATGGCAGCGCGTACATTTTTTCACTTTTTATATCTTTTTTGATTTTTTTCTTTCTTTTTCTATTTTTTCGTACACTTTTGCCCAGCCATTGCTTAAACATAAATGTTGTTCCCTCTTAGTTAGTGAACAATAACTTCAAAGTTATCATTAACTAACTCATGGCTTAAGTAAAGTAATGTGATAGAAAAGATTTCATGTAAGTAAATAAAACAATAAGTAAAAAGACACACAATAACTTTTCAACGTTTAAATCTCTTTATTAAAATATGCGGAACTACAATGGGGATTGAATGACAATGTGTGTGTGTGTGATCTCCTCACTAATAACTTTACATAACTTAAAGTGTAATGCAAAGTTAACTACTATGCTAACCAACTAAGCTTGCTTATGGACTTAGTAGATTTGGAAGAGTAAATATGTTTATGAAAGATGAAACTTTGAATGCACAAACTTACTCCTACTCTATTACAAGAGTTCTATTTGTACTACTAAGGTAGGGTCACACCCACATGGGTGATAAACACTAATCCCAAAGGTGATAGGCTAGTACATTTGTATAGCTTTGTCTCTATTACAATTTCTATTCTAAGTATGGGACAAATGCTCTTTCTAAGTTCAGTTCTGACACTGAACTTACCTCATACCCTTTCCAGGATGGTTTAACTTTAGGTAGATAAGAGCTTGGACTTATCTGTTTTTCAAACTATCCCGCCTCTTCTCCAGTCTCTTGTCTTAAGGGACTTCTAGTTGTTAGAGACCGTATGAGGTTCAGTGAGTCTATTGTCACAACTTACTGAACCCATCACCTTCTTTTTGGCTCAGGCTTCATTCACTGAAAACTGCCTCACTAAATACTAGAGTCTTTCTTGTAGACTCAGGCTGAGCATCTTGAAGGTAACTCACTGAGTGACTATTCACTCAGTGACCTTGAATTGTTAAAGGTTATTTTGTATTCAAATCCTAAGTGAAAGATCACTGGCCACTATTTGGATATAAATATAGCCTAAGTGTTTTTCAGTGTGAGTGAGTGAATACAACTTCTTCTGACACTGAGTTCATTAGAGCTTGATGGAAGACACTGAGTTTACCAAAAGTACTTCATTGAATATTACATAGTCCTATTATCTATTACATAAGATTACCAAAAAAGATACAACAAAGGTACTTAGTCTAATTCGTATCCAAGAGCTTCCAACTTAACTTTCTTTGATTTGAGCTTCTCTTGGTTAGGATGTTTATGAATGAGTTTCTTTAATTTCATGCTGAACCTTGTATTCTCAGGAGTCTGAACTATGGAAGCTGATACCATGTAAGAAACAAGAGCGTCTATCCCCACTTTGTCAATGTCATTCCATCTTTCAAAGGCTTGGTCACCGAATACATCAGTGAAGAAGATTCCATGCTCAGGCTCTTCAATGACCATGTTGTTGACGAAAGGGACATTTTTAAGGAGAGCTCAATTGTATTCCAAGCCAGGGAGTTTGATCTCTGGCTCAAGCTCCATGTGTTTCCTCATTCTTCTAGAGGGTTTAGATGAAGCTTTTTCATGGATAGAAGCATGAAGTGCTGACATGAGTCCAAGCTCCTTAGGTATTTTCTTTATCCTTTCATACCTTCGGCTTAGAGAGTTCATCAAGTCTTTTACAACTGCATTCTTCTTCTTAGGAATAATCTCCCCCAGCTCATCCAACTCAAAAATACCAAAGTTTCCAAAAGCGAAGGGATTATGGACATCAAAGGTTCTTCCATCAGTGCCTCTGAAAACTGTTACAACAACTGGCTTGGTGTTTGGATGAATCTTGGTATTAGTGATTTTCTTAGGTTCTAGTCTGTTGATAATGGTCCACATGTAGTTCTTATATTTGCTCTTCCTGAGTTCAAGAGATCTTCTGGCCTTCTCAACCTGTTTTCTCTTGAGGACATCATGTTCAGCATCCTAAGCTTTCTTAAATTTCTCACCAGTTTAAGTAGTAATAGCAGCTTTTAGATGGATCCTAGTTTTCTTGGCTTCTTCTCGAACCACTTTGATCACATCTGGCTTGTTCATTTCAAACAACTTGGCTTCTTCCTCTGCTCTCTTGATCTGATCTTCCTTGTCCATATGTGCCTGAATCTATTCAGCAGTAAGTTGGAACAACTTCCTATTTATTTAATAAGGAACAAGAATTTGAGGATCATGATCAGGATCAGGGCGAATAATGGATGAGGCTTTGACTAGCTTTCTTTGAGGTTCAGATTGTGCCTTAGTTGTAATCCCTTTCCATTCTCTTTAGGGTATTAGGGATGCAATGGTGGTGATTGGTTGTGTTTGAGTGACTAGAGTTTCTGAAGGATGAGGTATAGATGAGCCAATAAACTCAATGTTTGCATCTGTTGATTGCTTAGGTTCGTCAAGCTGTTCTTGCTTGTTTTTAGTATCCATGACATCAGTCTCCCCCTTAGTGTGAGAAGGAGGATCTTCAGTGGAAGTGTTGGCTTCATTCTCCCCCTTAACATTTGCTAGAATATGAGTAAGAGCAAGTGTTAGAGTGACACTGCTGGTGAGGGTAGGGAATGGTTGGCCTTTAAAGGCATTGAATATTTCAACCATCATGGATTTAATGTCTGAGATATCTTGCTTAATAGCAGAAATGTCAGTTTTGAGAGCAGTATGAGAGAGCTCAAGCTTGGACAACCTGGATCCCATGTTCCAGGCCATGTTGGTTGATGATTTGGCCCAGTTAACAAGTTTGGCATCTTTCTTGTTAGAAATGTCATGAAGGGCTTCCATAGTGATCTTGAGGCTTGCAAAATCAAAGGTCTTGAACAGGGAGAGAAGCTCAGTGAGATTGGATTAATGTTGGGTATAAGCTTTAGAGGCCTCAAGAATTTTCTTGTTAAGAGCAGGGTTGTCTTTGAAAAAGTTGTAAATGACATGTAAGAACTCCATAATTCTCCTCATGCTAATGTTGTGATCTGCTTTGAAGTTACTGAGGAGAGTATGAAAGTTTATGAGGGCAACATCATTATTGATGTGTTTGTCAAAATTTGATGGAGAAATTCTTCAATGCCAGCCTTTAGATCAATATAAGATGAGGCAGCCTCAACATGCTTGTCCCAAGAGCCCTCAGTAAGTTTATTGAAGAGGACTTAGGACACTTTCCTAAGATACTTGACTACTTGCCTTTTAGTAAGAATCTTGATGTTATCATACTTTTGAAGAACATCAAGATTGGAGGATTCAAACTCAGTATCAAGAGCATTTGATAACTCTGGCTTATCTCTAGGTGGTGAGTGATATTGTTCTTCAGTGGACTGAGGAGGAGTTGTCTTGTTGAGTGGCTCCTGAGGGTCTTCATCCATATACTCCCCGGCTTTAAAAACTTCATCATCACTTTCTTGAAGCATTTCATCATCAGAGAGGAGAAAGGCTTAAACATCTGCATAAGTTGTGAATTTTAAGGGTTGAGTGCCCGGCTCCACTTCAGAAGAAGTCTTGCCTTCGTTTTTGGTCAGGGTCTGGTACCTTAGTCTAGTGGATTGGGTTTCATTCACCTGGTACTCATCACCAGAGCCAGAAAGATCAGCAACATAGGGGTAGATTAGTTCCATATCAGCGGGTGCTTTGTTCCCCTCTGAGTTTGTCCCCAAGTGGCCCTTCAGGTACTAGTTTAGTTTTGCCAGTGTTCTCACTAAGAACTGTGGAAGACAATCCCGTATCAATAGGTTGTATGTTTCCCACTGAGTCTTTCAGATCAGATTTGGTCCCCTCAGGCAAAAGCTTTGATTTGCGAGTGCCTTCATCGAGGCTAGTTGAAGGCAATCCCATACCAGCAAGTTGTTTGTTTCTCTCTGGATCTTTAGGATCAGGTGTTTTGCCCAAAAAGACTGAGTAGGATTGCTCAGACTCCTCCGTTGGCTCAGGGGGTGGTGTTTCCTTGGTCTCTTTAGGTGCCTTTTTGGACTTGGGCTTTTTACTTATTTGAAGGAGTGACTCTGAAGTCTCAAGCCCCTGTGACTTGGGTATGGTAGGAGTCATAGTCTGAGACTTCACTTTTTTCTTCTTTGTAGAAAAAAGAAGTGGAGACACTGATTCCTTCTAATTTCTTACAGCAATCATGTGGGCCGTCAATTCAATGTCAGTAACTTTTGATGGGTTTTTTGTAAAATTAGAGTTACTCAAGATGCCGGGTAGATACCCAAATTTTTGATCCTGAGTGTAATCACAACCCAGTATCACTTGTAAAGCACATAAGATAAATCTAGGGTAAGAAACGTATTTCAGCCTAGACTTATTCAATATCTTGGTTACGAGATCACTGTAAATGATATGTCCTATGTCAACCTCAGTCCTAGTGATGAGACAATAGGCTAGGAGCTGCTGAATTGAATTCACTTGCTCAATGGAAGAGTAGTTCCCACCGAGAACCTAAATTACAAAAGTAAATAGGATTCCCTAAGCCACAGGAAAAGAGTCTTCTAGACTAGGGTTTTGTCCAGGTAAGTGGGATTAATAGCAATTTTTCCTAATTCCTTCTTAACAACGTCATACTCAAGATGACCAACATATTTTCCATTTTTATAATCAAGGCCAGTTAATGAGCAAAAAGTGTTAAAATCAAGGGTCAAAGGTTGTTGCCCATTTAGTACTGAAAACTTGATGAGGTATTCCCTGAGTGGGCGTTGCTCAGTCTCATCGGTTGGTGGAGAAGAGTCATAGGCAACATCAGTGCTCCAGAACTCCCTGACATAGTTCTAATAGAGCACTAAGGGACATTTGATAAAAGCTTGTTTCAAAGGACAATTAAAGAGAAATTTCATGATTTTTTTGTAAGCTTGGACATTTGGTGGGTAGTTAAAATTACCCACCACATTGTTTGTCTGAAAAGTCACATTGTCTACAGTAATGTTATTCCATTGAGGAGCATACACAATTATTTGTTCTTCTACCATTGTAAGTATCTTTTTTTGAAAACAAAATGTTTAATGCCAAAATATCACACAACAGATAGTCACAAGTTAATGTTAACATTGATCGTTGCCGTGAATGTGTGATATTTTATTAAAAGGATCGATATGAAGATGGATATCTTAGTGTGGAGCATGATTGACCAAACAAATGTTTAAAAGAAAGATTTTCAATGAACAAATGATCTTTAGATATAAGCTTTGTTACCAAAAAAATGAAGAACACCCACACTTTTGCTTTGAGAGAAAAATTGAGAAGAGTTTGATTGCTTTGTGAATTTGTGTATGTGTTCTTGTTTTGTGAAAGGTATTTATAGGTGATTGGAAAAGGGTTTGCAAAGAATTTTAAACTTTTAATTTTGAAAAAGTTAAAAATGATTTGGTAACACATTTAATGCTGCCACCCACAACTTGCATGATCTTGTTTTTTACGGCTACTATTTTGATGTTTCATTGTCCTGCACTTTTACAGGCATGACGTAAGGATAACGGTTAAAAGTCATTTGATAAGACACTTTAGGAAGGGATCATGTTTATGGGAGTGAGCATTAATTGCATGTTGTGATATTTGAGTGTTATATGAGAGGAGTGGGGGGGCCACGACTGTTGGATGATAGTTAGATCAAGAATATTTGTTCCTTGTTTAATGCGTTCAGTCAGCAACCTAGGACATTAAGTAACTAAAGACTTAAAGCATTTAGTTACTTCATTTATTATGTCCCTCAGTGCCGTGGGAGTCATATGGGTTTTAGGGAGAGAAGAATTTACACCATACTGAACATAATTGATTAAGGAGACTGATCAATTAATGTTCAACATGCCTAACTCTACTTTTAGTCTAGTAAAAGTAGATTCATCCAGTGGCTTGGTAAATATATCAGCTAGCTAATACTCAGTGGGGATGAAGTGTAATTCAATATCTCCTTTAAGGATATGATCCTTGATGAAGTGATATCTTATATCAATATGCTTGGTTCTTGAGTAAAGGATTGGATTGTTGGATATAACAATGGCACTGGTGTTGTCACAAAATATGGGTACCATCTTGTAATGAATGTCATAGTCACTTAGTTGACTCTTCATCCATTGAATACTTGTACAACACCTAGCAGCAACAACATATTTAGCCTTAACAGAGGACATGGCTACTAACTGCTATTTCTTAGCACTCCAACAGACCAGTTTTCCACCAAGTATTTGGTAGGCACATGAGGTGCTTTTTTTGTCCATATTGCAACCAGCATAGTCTAAATCTGAGTATCCTTTTAGATTAAAGCCTGAACTTTTTGGATAATACAGACCAAGGGATGGAGTACCTTTTAGGTACCCGAGGAATCTTTTCACAGCTATGAGACGTGATTCCTTTAGATTGGACTGATATCTTGTACATATGACTATGGAGAATTAGATATCAGGCCTTGTTACAGTTAAGTACATCAGTAACCCAATCATTCCTCTGTATAGGGTCTTATTGATTGGCTTCCTAGCAAGATCAGGCCTAAAGATGTTTGGAGGAACCATGAGTGTTTTCACTGAGGAACTATTAGAAATCTC
Organism: Tanacetum coccineum; assembly: GCA_026074375.1. Lineage (NCBI taxonomy): Eukaryota > Viridiplantae > Streptophyta > Magnoliopsida > Asterales > Asteraceae > Tanacetum > Tanacetum coccineum. The sequence goes on from BQNB010065071.1 coordinate 23,087, forward strand.
ATATTTCTTTAACAAGTTCCTAGTATACTGTTCCTGACAAATAGAGATTCCTTTGTCATCTTGCTTGATTTGTAGTCCAAGGAAGTAAGTGAATTCACCTATCATACTCATTTCAAATTTCTTTGTCATTAGTTTCTCAAACTATTTACAAAGTTTGTAGCTTGTTGAGCCAAATATGATGTCATCCACATACACCTGAACAAGGAGAACATCTCCTTTTGATTTATAGATAAACAAGTGTTATCTATTCTTCCCCTGACAAAATTAATTTGAAGCAAGAAAGTAGATAGAGTTTCATACCATGCCATGGGAGCTTGTTTTAGTCCATAAAGGGATTTGTCAAGCTTGCAGACATAGTCAAGGAACTCATTACTCTTGATGTGGTCATTGTAAATCACAAAAGTGTTACAACTCCCTAGGAAAAGTACCTAACTGTTGTAGTGTAGTAAGGCAAGACTCGAGGGTTGTTATCATTCTCTAAGGGAATAGGTTGGGAAGGATCGATCATGATCTAACAGAGGTCTATGGGGTTGAGAGAAGATTATTTTTGTATTTTTATTTTATAGAAAACAAGTAAAATCATTAGTTGAGAGGTTGGTATGTTTTAGCTAATTAAACTAAATTATATCTAAACTACTGGTGATAACTCTATATGGTAAATAAATGTATTTACTTAATCATGCACTACTCCTCATATTGCTTCTCATAATCATGTTTCTTTGTCACACTTGTGATGATCTGTGTAAGTATTTCCTAAGTCATGAACGAATTACACGAACCCGTCGTCTATGTAATATTTCATTAAGGCAACACACAAGTAAGGTAGTATGAAGACTATTACAAGGCCTCTAAGAGTACATTATGTGCAATTGAAATATCTTAAGAGTGATCAACCAAATTAGGGGTAAGGTAGTATGAAGACTGTTACCGATGGTATCCTTTCTACACATCTCGCATTTTCCTAGACGTCTATGCCGATTTAATATCTTATGGCTAGTTTTCTAAAGCCTAACGTGCACATCCATCACAAGAAGCAACATTAAAAGGATCTACAATCTAAGTTTCATGCAATCATAAGTAAATACTAATAGATCTAGGCTAGCATGTTAAGCATAAGAAAATAACAAGGATTAATAAGACAACACATAGACATATTGAAAGATTAAAGGGATATATGAACCTCACTTGATTAAAACATTGATTAAAGACTGTTACAATAGGGGTTTGAGACCCTAAAGATGGCCTAAAAAGATACCAAACTCAATTCTTAAAGTTAGGGTTCGTCTCCTAAAAGTTACACACTAAAAACCCTAAAATCGGTTTTGTATATATAAATAAATTGTTGCGACAATGTCGTGTTGAAATCGTGACGTCGTAGCCACATCGAATCTTCTAGAGCCACTTTAAGTCGGCTATGCCATCACCAAATCCCTGACGCCGTCACCTTGAAAATCCTAACGCCGTCACTTAGTATTTGCGATGCTGTCTCTACGCTCTGTTTGCATAATTCTTCAAGGAATTTGATGTAGAGTCGTAGTCTTGTCTGTTTCTTCTCCAAATGAGCCCAAGTCACATGTATTTCCTCCAAATGCCATCCAAATGCTGAAAACATGAAAACAAATGATTAAGCATGTAATTTTGGCATATTTCCATGATTTAGGGGGTTAAATGACCCCAAAAAAGTGTATAAAATGACACCTCATCAAATACCCCTACACTTAGGATTTGCTTGTCCTCAAGCAATGTGCTTTTCTACCTAGACAATAGCAATATTAGGGGCATTTAATCTACTCCTTAAAATCAGTTTACGACACAACCTTCTAGACCTCGTAATTAAAAGCACGAAAAGAATACACTAGCACCTCACATAAGTGTTTGAGATTCTCTCTTTCTCTCGGTTGTATAATGAATTATAACAATGTGGGAAATGGAAAAATAACACTCATTACCTTTCATAGCATATAAATTACCATAGGCTTGATAAAGGATCAAACCTCCACCACTAGGCGCAAGTACTAGAAATTACTATCAAAGAGGTCTTTAAATGGTTGTGATGTGTAGGTGTAGTATAACATAAATGGAAATGGAAACGAATGGGATATATTTAGGGAGTGACTTTTTGGGTGGATTTGGGGTGAACGGGTGAGCTAATTATTTAAAAGAGCACACGCTGGTTTGGTTGCTAAGCCAAAGACTCGGACAAGATGTACAAACTCTACAAAACTCTACACTAATCTCTTTATTTTTCTCGTCTTGACTCTATGATAAACATAAACATAAGCAAATGGCAGCCTGTACATTTTTTTTCACTTTTTTCTTATATTTTTTTTCGTACACTTTTGCCCTGCCATTGCTTAAACTTATAATACATCATGGGGGTTTATAGACACACCCCTACACTTGAATTTTTTACATACTCGATAGATAAACTAATCTATGACCCAAATTGAGTTGGATCAAAATAACATGGAGATTATTTGACAAACATATGGGGTATTGACCTAACTCTTCTTCCCAGTCTTCTGTAAAATAAATACTATCATGAATACCAATCGTCCCAAAATAGTATTTACAAGGATAAGGACTTAACAGCAGTATACTCAAATAATTAACTTGGGTTAAAACAATAATGTACTAAAAGTGAATACATACAAGGTAGGCTAAGGCGATTTGGGTGTAATAATTGTTTTAAGGGGTTACAATGCTCTTTATTAATTGTCCAGATTAACTAGAAAATTACAAGAACCATAAAAAGGATAGGCTCGGAGGGTTTTACTAGGGGAGTCTTGCACTAAAAATAAGTGTGAAGCACGGGTGTATGGATAGTTATATAGTCGATGTGACTATAATAACAATTACAGGTTTAAAACATGGGTTAATCCTAGTGCTTCTTATCATTTACTAAATCCTAATTCTCACTATGCAGTTACGGGATACATCACTAAAACAAGTTCTAGAATTTAATATACTATCAGTACACTTATATGATTTTAAACCGATCTTAATGCTCCAGAAAAGGTGACAAAGATCATACGTACACATCCGCAATGACAGAATAGACACATATGTCTGCATTTGAACCTTAACTCGAACAAGCTAAAGGTAAAATCATCTTGGGTATCAAAAATGGATACCCGAATTCCTATAGATCTAAAGGCGAACCTCACATTTTTAGGGTGGAATTTTGAGGGTTTTTGTGCTAGTCATATAAATTCCTATCCATGAGACGCGATTAATACTCGGTATTCGTCGGTATGTGACATAATTTTTTTTAAATTTGGTTAAAGTTACCTTTTTCACTATGTTTTCATATATTACCCATCATTTTAAGGACAAAGCAAATGGCAATTGAAGGAATAGTCTCTAAGGCTTATTTCCCCTTGATAATTAAGTTGAACATTGTCCCTAATGTTCTTAAAAGTACCCGTAAAAATGAATAAAGGGATAAGAAAACAAGTAAAAGAAACTAGTACTCCCATGGTTTGCTCAATAATGGAGAAGAAACATGCGATAACTGGTTAAATCGTCCTCCAAGAATCATCCAATGGAAACTTCCTAAGAACTTCCAAGCTTCTTCTCATCCAATATAACCTGTAAATCAAAGACAAAGACAACTACAATAAGCGTAAAAACGACATGATAATGATATATACAACGAAACTTTAGGGTTGACTCTATGAAAGCAGTAAAGATAGGATGAGAGTTATGATATAATCATAGGTTTCTGCAAGTTTACCAGAAAATTACAAATTTTAGATATTACACATTTTATTTTTCGAAAACAATTGAAGAATTTCGAATTTTCACATAGCTGGGGTCGTGACTCCGTCAGGATGAATCCTGATGTCATCTCCAGTGTCTGTGAAATTTTTTTCTTCGTTTTTCTTGAAAAATTTCTTGCACGCAATTTTGTTAGTTATATCCTGCATAAAACCTGAGATTAATCATCACAATCATATGACTTGAAATTGACGTGAATTAATCTAAACGATTTATTTAATATGTTTGAATTGGTTCTTATAAACCGGATATTTTTCCATACACTTATTTTATGCAAAATACCTTTGATTGTCAATAATACAAAGTTAATAACAAAACAAAGCATGATCACACATAATTCAAACATAAAAGAATAAATGATAAAGAATTAAAACACAAGACATTCCTAAATATGGGAAAATAAATATTGGGTTGCCTCCCAATAAGCACTTTTCTTTATTTATGAGTCTTGTAGCTAGACTCGAAGTCACACGTTCTCATGTTGTTTCATGAAGGCTCACATGTCCTCGTATGAGCCATTTCTTCATTCTTTCATTCACTTGATACTCGGGTCCCAAATTTAAGTAGTTTTTATACATTAATTTATTTTTCTCATAAGGATGCTTAAGTCTGCTTATTAGGTCATGCTAGCTGAGCACGAATAATGGTGGGACCTTACTCCAATTGAAGTTCTTAAGTCTAGGTATGGTTCGAGGCATCCTAAAGATGTAGGTGTCAAAGATCTTAGTAAATGAGATTAGACCCTTAATGCAATCGTATTCTAATTGAGTAACAACTCTAAAGGGTCTTCCCATTACAACCTCTGCCATACCACTTACGATAAATTCTCCTATGTCCTCCAATACCACTAAATTTGTGACATAGGTAAGACTTCTGACAAACACATAGACATCCTTAACAGTGGAAATCAAATTCGTACCCATATTTTATAATCCTTCTACCATTATAGTGATATAGGCTTTACGCGTGATAATGTTTATTGGTAAAAAAGGGTCAAAGTAGGCAAAAAACTTCCTAAACCCAATCATACATTCGAACGCTAATCCCTGTCAAAGCTGTCACTTAACTTTTTCGGCATAGTATTCCAGCATTCCCATATTCATATAACTCATTAAGAACTTCACCATCATCCGAATCATTATTTGAATCGAAAAAAGGAGAAACAAGGGGTGTATCTACCGTTTCATTATTAGACTCAAGGTCATTCATATTAGTCTCATTAGGTTGGTTGGCGAGTCTGTTAAGAAATTGTTCAATACTCTCTAGGCGGGAATCAACAAAGGCCGAAATTACATGTAGCTCATGGAGTTCTCGGACAACTTTTACGCGTAGTGCAGCTAGTAGGACAAGTCAGTTATTGGTCGGTGGTGGATTCGCGTTCTACATAATGAAGAATGGAATAATTAATGAATATTACGAACAAACACACAAAGAGAAGATAGACTAAAAGAAAGCTTATATGTTGAAAATAAAATCTCACTTGAAAGGATTTGAGTGAGTATACCTAAGCTAAACAATGGTCGAAATCTAACTATTCCCCACGCAGCGGCGCTAAAAACTTGATGCGGTCATTGTAAACCACAAAAGTTTTACAACTCCCTAGGCAGAGTTCCTAACCGTTGTAGTGTAGTAAGGCAAGACTCGGGGGTTGTTATCGTTCTCTAGGAGAATAGGTTGGGAAGGCTCGATCACGATCTAACAAGGTCTATAGGGTTGAGAGAAGATTCTTTTTGTACATTTATTTTATAGAAAGCAAGTAAAATCATTGGTTAAGAGGTTGGTATGTTTTAGCAAATTAAACTAAATTATATCTAAACTACTGGTGATAACTCTATATGGTAAACGAACGTATTTACTTAATCATGCACTACTCCTCAGATTGCTTCTCCTAATCATGTTGCTTTGTCACACTTGTGATGATCTGTGTAAGTATTTCCTAAGTCATGAACGAATTACACGAACCCGCTGTCTAGGTAATATTCCATTAAGGCAACACATAAGTAAGGTAGTATGAAGACTATTACAAGGCCTCTAAGAGTACATTACGAGCAATTAAAATATCTTAAGAGGCATCAGCCATATTAGGGGTAAGGTAGTATAAAGACTGTTACCGATGGTATCCTTTCTACACATCTCACGTTTCCCTAGACGTCTATGCCAATTTAATATCATATGGCTAGTTTTATAAAGCCTAACGCGCACATCCATCACACGAAGCAACATTAAAAAGATCTACAATCTAAGTTTCATGCAATCATAAGTAAATACTAATGGATGTAGCCTAGCATGTTAAGCACAAGAGAAGAACAAGGATTAATCAAACCACACATAGACATATTGAAATATTAAAGGGATAAATGAACTTTCTTTATTAAAACATGGATTAAATATTGTTACAATAGTGTTTTGAGGCCCTAAAGATGGCCTAAAAAGCTTCCAAACTTGACTCTTAAAGTTAGGATTCGTCTCCCAAAAGTTACACACTAAAAACCCTAAAATCGGTTTTGTATATATAAAGAAATTGTTGCGATGGCGTCGTGTTGAAATCATGACGCCGTCGCCACGTCGAATCTTCTAGAGCCATTTTAAGTCGGCTATGTTCGGACGCCATCACCAAATCCTTGACGTTGTCACCTTGAAAATCCTGACGCCGTCACTTAGTATTTGCTATGCCGTTCTACGCTCTGTTTGCATAATTCTTCAAGGAATTTAGTGTAGAGTCGTAGTCTTGCCCGATTCTTCTCCAAATAAGCCCAAGTCACTTGTATTTCCACATCCATCACAAGAAGCAACATTAAAAAGATCTACAATCTAAGTTTCATGCAATCATAAGTAAGCCTAGCATGTTAAGCACAAGAGAAGAACAAGGATTAATCAAATAAAACATAGACATATTGAAAGATTAAAGGGATAGATAAACTTCACTTGATTAAAACATGGATTAAAGACTGTTATAATAGGGTTTTGAGGCCCTAAAGATGGCCTAAAAAGCTGCCAAACTCGACTCTTAAAGTTAGGGTTCGTCTCCCAAAAGTTGCACACTAAAAACCCTAAAATCGGTTTTGCATATATAAAGAAATTGTTGCGCCGATGTCATGTTGAAATCGTGGCGCCGTCGCCACATCGAATCTTCTAGAGCTACTTTAAGTCGGCTATGTTCTAACGCTATCACCAAATCCCTAACGTCGTCACCTTGGAAATCCTAACGCCGTCGCTTAGTATTTGCGACACCGTTCTACGCTCTGTTTGCATAATTCTTTAAGGAATTTGGTGTAGAGTCGTAGTCTTGTCTGTTTCTTCTCCAAATGAGCCCAACTCACTTATATTTCCTATAAAGGCCGTCTAAATGCTAAAAACATGAAAACAAATGATTAAACATGTAATTTGGGCATATTTGCATGATTTATGGGGTTAAATAACCCCAAAAAAGTGTATAAAATGACACCTCATCAATTCTTAAATCCCGAAGGCTGTTTCACATAAACTTCTTCTTTTAGTTTACCATTTAGGAAGGCATTTTTCATATTTATTTGGTAAACTATGAAGTTCATAAATGTAGCAAATGTAAGGAAGATCATGATGGCTTCCATCCTTGCTACTGGTGCTAGGTTTCATCATAGTCAATTCCTTCTTCCTGACTATAACCTTGTGCAACTAGTCTTGCTTTATTTTTAGTGGTCGTACCATCTTCATCTTTCTTATTCCTGTATACCTATTTAGAGTCTATGACTATTTTTCCATAATGGAGTGGAACAAGAGTCCAAGCTTTGTTTTTATAGAAATGGTTTAGTTCTTCTTGCATAACATTTACCCATCCTGGGTGCTTCAGTGCCTCGGATACCTTTTTAGGTTCTATTTTAGAGAGAAAGTCAACAAATAGACATTCATTAGCTAAGGAAGCTGAAAGCTTAGCAACCATACTTCGTGTAAGCATGCCTTCACCAGGGTCACCAATGATATTTATAAGTTCAATATGTTGGTCTCTTAACCATCTATCCTGAGCATCTATCCTGAGCATCTATCTTGAGCATCTATCCTGAGCAACAGGATAAGAACTTGTAGAGGTTGATGAGATAATTAAGACTGATGAATCTCAGGGACTGAAGGCTCAATGGTAGGAACCAAAACTTTAGTGTTTTTTCCTAATGTACTATCAGAGGGTTTGGTGATGATTTGTTCATCCTGAACTTTTTGTTCATTGGTTCTTTTAGTGTTGACAAGATCAGGAGGACCTTCAACAACCTCAATGTGAGGTGAAGCAGGCTTATTTTGAGCAATTACTTTAGGAACTTGTTGTAATTGGGGTAAGTTCAATGAGTGAGTAACCGTGTGGGATTACATAGTAGGAAATATCAAAATTTGATTTATACTGCATGGATGGGTCATCCTCATGAAGATATTCATCAGGAGGATATCAAGGAGAATCATTAATTCCTATTTCATCTACTGAAGTATTTGTAAACCTTATGGCTTATATTCTTTCATCAAAAGTTACATGATAAGTCTCCTTAACTTGTTGTCTTTTTGTGTTAAAGAATCTAAAGGCTTTTAAGCTAAAAGAATATCCAAGGAAATAACCATCACCAGCCTTAGCATCAAATTTTCATAGATGATCCTTGTGGTTATGAATAAACACAGGAAATCCAAACACCTAAAAGTATCTAATATCTGGAATTCTTTCTCTGCATATCTCATAAGGAGTTTTATCATGTCTTTTAATAATGATTGATCTATTTTGAGTATAGCAGGCTATCCTGACTGCCTCAATCCAGAAATGCTTAGAAAGTAATGATCCATTCAGCATTGTTCTAGTGCCTTAAGGAGAGTTCCATTCTTCCTTTCAGCTACACCATTTTGTTCAGGTGTATAAGGACAAGAGAAGTTTTGAGATATTCCTTTTTCATTTCAAAAGCTCTCAAGCTCATGATTTTTAAACTCAATCCCATTATCAGTTCTGATTTGTTTGACTTTTATATCATTTTGATTTTCCACCATCCTAATAAAAGACATAATCATTTCAGGTGCCTGACTCTTCTTTTTAAGAAAGTGAACCCATGTATACATTGAGTACTCATCAACTATGACAAGGGTGTATTTCTCATGATTTATAGACATTGGACTGACTGGTCCAAATAAGTTAATGTGAAGAAGATGCAGACACTTCATGATAGAAAAGTTTTTTTTGTTTTAAAGGAAGCTCTATGATGCTTCCCTTTCTCACATGCTGAGCAAGGTTTATCTTTTGAATAAACTAGAGAAGGAATACAAAGAACTTTATTTTGCTTAGCAAGTTTATTAATGTTCTTAAAATTTAGGTGTGATAGCCTTTTATGCCATAGACAGTTTACACTTTTTGAGGATTTGGCAAAGAAGCAGGCTCCATTTGGAGTCAGTGATGTCATGTCAAGAACATATACATCATTTCTTCTAGGTGCTATCAGGACTATTTCTTTGTTAGCATTAAAAATTATTCCTTGCTTATCATCGAATTGTACAATATATTTAGCATCACAAAGTTAATTAATGCTAAGTAAATTATACTCAAGACCATTTACAAAGGATACTTTTGTAAAAACTTTACCCCCATAGTTTATTGAACAATATCCCTCAGTAATATAAGATGAGTTATCACCAAACACTACCTTAGGACCTGGTTGCTCTACATATTTGTGAAGATAACTCTTGACACCAGTCATACTCCTAGAGCATCCACTGTCCAAGTACCAAACAGGCTCCCTGATGTGTCTTTGCACAAATAATAAACTTGGGTTAGTTTCTCTTGTGAACCTATTTTTAGTAGGCTCCCTAGCCTTTATAGCCTGAATCTTTTCACCTCGTTTAAAGTGATCAAACTCATCGTGGTTAGTGGTGGAGTGTATAGTGCTTCCAAATGTATTACACATGACACAAATTAAAGATTCACTAGACTGAGAGGACTCAACTAGTACTCCTCCTCTGATTTGAATGACACGATTATGTCCTCTGATAAAGTGAACATAACTACCACAGATTTTACAATCAGGGTAGTTACTACATCATCAAGTTTGTGATAATTGAAACCATAATGTGGGCATGGTGGGAAAGGCTTTGCCTTTGCTTTTAGGATCTGTTTGGAGGGAGATGCAAATTGATAAGCTTGTGCTTTGTAGTTTTCACTTCTTTTTGTGAAGCAATAAACATCTCATGACCTAAGGTTCTATGATCCTCCCTTTTGCATTTCATGCAGTAGAGAATTCTATAGCAATCATTTGTTAAGTGATTGGTATAGTGACAGAGTTTATATTTAAGTTGTGGTTTTTAGATAGGCTTTGGCCTAAGAGACTTTGATGAGCTAACAATCTGAACTTTAGGTTTTAAATCTTGACTCACTTTTGATGAGTCAATTGACCTAGATGACTCAGTTTGTTAAATGGGTGGTTTAGATTCCTAAGTCTTTTATGTGGAATTGACATTCTCATCAATCAGCATAACAAGTTTAGTTAATTCATTTATCTTTGATTCTTGTTCAATGTTTATAACTTAAGTAGGAACTGAAGGAGTGACTGGTTCAGTTTCATTTTCAATGACAGTTCCTGAAACACTCTTACTAGGAGATTCCTGTGTTTTAGACTTTGTATGTTTCATGATGCCTAAACCAGGTCTCTCTTTTAGAGAGTGAGGTTAAAAGGTCAATGGCATTACCTTAGTGCTAGGTGAAGCTCCCTGAAGAATTTTCAAGGGAGGTAAAGGTGTGATAGATTCTTTTTCAGAATCTTTAACTGACTCAGGGTCATATGATCCTTCAGTGAGTTTTAGAGACTTATTGACAGATTGACTTTCAAGGACTAGAATTCTTCTAGTGTTAAAGTTTAGAAGATAGCTGTTAGGATTGAGTCTTTTAACCTAGTCTTTAGATTTAGGAAACATTTCTTGGTCATAACCCATAGAGGCAGGAATTAAGAGATTTTCATTTAAGTTTAGTTTGGGAGATTCCTCAGTAAACCATTCTCCACCAAGAACTTTCTTATTTTGGTGAGGAATTTTCTTACTTATGCATTGGCTGACTTTCTTTGAACTAGTTAGCCATTTTTCATTGATCTTTTTCTCTTCCTTGAGTTATTCTTGAAGAGCATGATTTAACTTAGTAAGTTTTATGTTTTGAATTTGAAAAATGACAGCATCTAACTTTGCTTGTTTTAAAACTATTAATTCATCTCTACACTTGTTTAATTCAAAAACAATTTTGTTATATTCTGAAAGTAAGATTAATCTTTGCTCTTCAACAAACTTAAGATCAATGTTGATGTACTTAAGGTAATTTTGCCAATTAGCATCTTCATCAATAGAAAAAAAAATCACCTTTCTTATTGTGATGTTGATCCATTTACCATTTTGGGCATGATTTTTTCCCACAATGAGCTCATCAGCAAGAGCCATCAATACCTTGACATGTGTTACTTCATCATCAAACACCTCTTTCTTACCCCAATTAAAGGTTTTAGCAACTAAACCTTTGTTCTTTGGTTGGAAATTCTTTGTGGTTTGAGAGGTTGAGGGAATGGCTTCAAGTAGTGCAAGTTTAACATTCATTTTCTTGTACTCAGCCTTGTAGTCTTTTTGAATTTTTGGATCAGTGAGACAGCTTGTAGATTGAGTGGATTAAATAAGCTTTGGAGTAAACTTGGGATGAAAACCTTTTGAAGAAAAACCAGAGACTGATGATTTGTAAGAAGGTTTAGACATTTTAGAAAAACAGTCTTTAGCAAAGTAACCTTTTTTGACACATTTAAAACATTTAGTGTTTTCATTTGCTTTTTGACTAGAAAAGTTGTTTCTTCTTTTTATAAAATGTTTGGAGTTTGCCAAAAGGGCTCTTTCATGAAACTCAGTTTCTAGGTCTCTGAGGTATTCCTCACTGGATCTTTCATCTGCCTTATCATCTAAATTTTCTTAAAAGTCCGGTATAATGTTGTTAGAGAAAAAAGCAGTAGTAACACTAGTGCTAGAGGAGTAGTAATAAAGGCCTTCATGGTCTTAGAATATCTTCTTTAGATGAGATTATCCTCATAGAAAAATCTTTCATAGATATCTGCAAGATCAAGAGTCTGAGTATGATTGGCATTCCTCAGTCCCTGAGAGAAAGTTAATGGTTCGTGTCTTAGTATATACTTATATAGCAACCCTAATACAGATCCTAACCGAATGCCCTTGACCAAGGCAAAAGGTCAAA
>BQNB010065072.1:0-15222 GCA_026074375.1 Tanacetum coccineum
TTAGAGCATCTATTGTGGTCGGTAAAAAGGTCTAAATTAGATGAAAAGACCCATAATTTTGTGCACCATATTTCAGTTATGGGTTATGCTTATGTGACATGAAAATGTTTAGGATTATCGAGAGATACTCTTTTTTACATTCAGCGAGAGAAATACCGTTTCTATATGTTTTCTAGATCCAACAAGTATGTATATGAGTTGATTCATTGCTAGATCTGATAGTGGTAGATCTGGAAACGATTCGAACATGGTATTTGTGTGGTTCAACTATTTTGCCGTAGTCGTTACTAGGATTTCGTTTATATCTTTGTGAACTTTTAGTTAGCACTTCAAACGCGTGAATGAGTTTAACATATGCAAGACTTCTACATGTTTGTCTGTACTGATCTAGTTACATATCCCACAAGTATTCGTCCACTCAACATGGCAAGTGAGTTGACTATACTCACACTCGTTACTAGAATTGTTAGGAATTTATAGTAGCACGTTTAAGGAAAGAAAGACGGTTCTCATCACAAGAAAAAAAACCGAACAACAGTATGTGCAGAAGACGCCACGTCTCCTAATTACTCTTGAGTGCTAATTAGATACCGTATTGAACAAATATCTATTTGTGTCGGTGATTGTAGAAGAGTGGTTAGGCAGATGGTTGGGTGTGAATTAAGTTATACTCATTGTTAATCACTTTTATAATAAGCACCTCCATCGGTGCTTATTTCAGCGCAAAGTAAGTCAGCATAAAGTTAGCAAATACTAAACTTTTACATTTACATTCAAACTCCAAACTCTTGAAAAATGCAAACCAACCACCCTTTTAGTTTATATCACGAATCGAATTTTCTATAATTTTGTTGTATCTATTTGTAAATGGAGTTCATAGATTATTTTATGCATAATTTTGAGTGGTTTTGAATGTTATTATTTTGCAGAAAAAAGGTAACTAATTAAAATAAAGAGTAATATACACATTTCGTCACTAAACTTGTACCCATAACATCGTTCGTCTTAAATTCAAAATATGTTTGTCATCCATCCCTGCTATCTCCATTTTGCGGCCGATAGAGTTCCTTTGACTTTTTGCCGATTGTCTTCGAACTTACACCCCTCACGTGCAATTCATGTGAGGGTAATTTAGTCATTAACCACCCAATTTTGGACAAAGGGTGTATTTTGAATTCAACCATAGAAACCCTTGTCATTACACATTCCTCAGCTACCAAACTCAACTCTTTAAAATATCATCAAACACTTGAAAATGAGAAAAGCCTAATTTCGTCAAGTACCCTAATTGATAATTCGAGATGGTTAGAGCTTAGTGACTAGTTAATAATGTACCTTCTGATTTATATGTTTTTGTTGTTTCAATTGATTGTTTCTAGTTGAATCCAGATAACTTAGATAACTTAGGTTATAGGCATAGTTGTATGTTTTGTTATAAGTATGGAAATGTAGCCTTTGATTGATTGTTTCGGTAGCTTAGACTGTAAAGTAGCTTAAACTGTAAAGTAGCTTGGACTGTAAATTGTATGTAGCAAATTATTATTATCTTACTTTTGTTTAAAGTTGGTGTCTTTTATGACTCAACCAAGTGTTTTTGTGACGATATCCCTGGACTCAAAGTTAAAAAGATACCTTAAAATCTATTTTTTTAACGGCAAAGAGAGATATTATATAAATATAAAACGATGCTACTAGCAAGGCGCTAGAAGCAGAAAAGAACAGACTAGACAATTACATGAACTAGACTTTACCCGAGACTTTAACCGCGAGGCCTACAAAAGGGATGAAAAAACTCTAGCCGTGACTAGAGAAAAATCCCCACTCTCGGAGGCCGAGCCACCAGTTTTCACTCCGAAGTGTTTTTGATGAAGACCCAAACAAGCCCCGGGGAAAAAAGATAAAAAAGAGACAAAGAAGCTAAAGTTCCAAATAGAAAACAAAAGCTTGAACCACCAAAAAGCGGCCATCACGATCCCGCAAGCAACAAAGGATTTTTCAGCCATTCAATCCAATTACTCGACATTTGGCCCCTGTGAGAAAGCCAAGAGAAAGAAGAAGCACGGATATTATCAAAGAGATCACCTTTCTTCATCGGTTGAGCACAGAAAATGATGCTGTTACGATATCTCCATATCCACCAGAAAAAAGCCGCGACAATAACGTATAAACATCGGGACTTTACCTTAGAAACCTGCCACGAACAAAACCAACTTTTCCAATCTACATAAGACGCAAATGAAGGAGAAGAAAGATCACACCATTTACGAACAAGAGACCAAACATCCTTAGCCAAATCGCATGCAAAGAAAATGTGATCAGCAGCTCAACATTATCATTGCAGGAGAAGCACGATATTGTAGGAATATCAATGTCACGAGACGAAAGGTTTAACCTATGAGGCAACCAGTCCAAAGATAACCTCCATAAGAAAATATTTACTTTACGCGGAAGAATATTATCCCATGAAGTCGACAACAATATAGAGGGAAGGAGTTTAGAGTCAATGAGACGTCGAGAACTCCTTACAAAAAAATATGCCATCATCAGCCAACGACCAAGTACAAGTGTCCTCGTCCACACTAATATCAACCTGGCTTATTTCCATCAGTAAGTCTCTCAAATAAGCTGTGTTTCAGATACCAATTTCCAATTGTCGTCGACAATTCGGTCGATGATTTAAGCAGTCTTTGTCTCTTGATATAATCTGTAAAGTCTGTTGTTTCCGAGTAAGCAAGAGGGGAATCACCAATCATATGTCTTTCCAAAAACGATACGGGTGCCACATCCACCTTGAAACGAAAAGAATTCAAGAGGGATGATATTTTCGAGTGCAGAAAATTAGAAGTACCAACAATCCTAGACCAAATGCCATTAAAATTACAACCTTGATTATCCAGACCACCATCTTGACCATGTAACGCCTTGATAGTATTAACCCAAAGAGTGTTTGGAGAAGAGAACATCCTCCAACGCCACTTCTGAAGAAGAGCAAGGTTGAAAGCCTTTAAGCTACCTATGTTCAGGCCTCCTTTATCGAAGGAAGGAAGAACATGAGACCATTTAACCCAAGCCATATTCTTAGAATCTTGAGAACCGCCCCAAAAAAACCTTGAACGAAGACTTTCCAGAGTATTCAAAATAGATTCAGGAGCCTTAAAAATTGAGAGGTAGTATATGCCAAGGCTGCCTAAAACCGCTTTGATAAGGGTGAGACGCCCTCCTATGGATAATAAGTTAGCTTTCCATGAGGAGAGTCTCTTTTGGAAGCGATCAATCAAAATATTCCAACTAGAAGTAAGATTCATGTTAGCACCAATCGGAAGCCCAAGGTAAGTGAAAGGGAAAAAACCTGCAGCACATCCAGTCCTACTAGCCAAAGACGAAATTTCATCGTTAGAAACTCCAATGCCATAGATGTTGGATTTATGAATATTTATTCTAAGACCCGAGGCGAGATAGAAAACATGGAGAACCCGGATAATATTGTCAATGTCACGAGAATTCCAATCCGTAGTAATAACCACGTCGTCAGCATAAAACAAGTGAGATAAAGTAATATCAGACGAACCAAGTTTGATCCCTCGAATAAGCCCAGAACTGACTGCGTTAGACAAAGCACAGTGGAGGCCTTCCATAACAAGAATAAAAAGGAAAGGAGATAGGGGATCTCCTTGCCTTAACCCACGTTTAATTGAAAATTCAGAAGTAGGATTACGTTAATAAAGGATCTAGAGGAGCGAAGACAAGCTCTAATCCATGAACGCCTTTTAGAACCAAAGTTGAGGCTATAAAGAATGAAGTCCAAGTATTTCCAACTAAACGAGTCAAAAGCTTTTTCGAAATCCACCTTAAAGATTAACATCTTTTTCTTCCTTTTTTTGTACCACTGAATGATCTCACTAATAATAAGAGGACCATCAAGAATTTGACGACCCAAAATGAAGGCAAACTGTTCTTTACTAACAACCTTATCAATCACTTTAGAAAGACGATTAGCAAGAATTTTGGCAATAATCTTGTAATGAGTACCAATGAGCGAAATTGGGCGAAAATCTTTAATAGAGATGGGGTTACTAATCTTCTGGATAAGCATGAAAAAAGAGGAATTGGCACCTTGAGGCAATGATCCCGTGACAAAGAAAGATTTGATAAATTTGAAAATATCTCTCTTCATGAGGTCCAAATACTTCTTAATAAAGGCGAAAGAAAAACCGTCTGGACCCGGGGATTTGTTACTTCCACAATCCCAAACAACATTTTCACTTCGTCTAACGAGATTTGTGACTCCAAGAATTCGCTATCAATAGGACTTAGAGTAGAAGAATGGTTCATCGGGGAAAACCCACATGAGAATCATGAGCTTGGAACTTATCTTTGTAGTAATTAAGGAAAACTTCCTTAATGAGAGGAGGTTCCAAAATCCAAACTCCATCGTGCAAAATACTAATAATCGCTTCAGATCTCCTTTTGCTATTAATCATCCCGTGAAAAACTTAAAATTTTCATCACCCTCTGAATCCCATTTGATGTGAGCTTTTTGAATTAAATCGAGAGCTTCAAGGTTGTCCAACTTATCAATGTTTTGAAGGAGCGTAATCCTTTTTTCACGATCGAAAGTACTCGCTGAACCATCATCGATCTTTTTCTCAATATCTTTAATCTCTGATAAGATAACACGTTTTTGAGACTTGTCATTCTTCCTAACTTCAGCCTGCCATTTTTAATAGCGGTTTTAAGACCTCTTAGTTTCTCATAAGACATGATATTACTGTTTCTATTACTAGTATCCATAGAAGACCATGTAGACTTAATGAGATCATCAAAACCATCCCTATTTAACCACGAATTATAAAATTTAAAAGGAGAAGGACCAAAATTAGATTTCTTAACGTAAAGGAGAATAAGAGAATGATCTGACCACATTCGATCAATAGCCGTGATTATGATGTCTGATAAATGCTTAATTGTATATATAAATTACCCGGGATTTTGCCAAATAAAAGCCAAGAAAATGCCAAAAGGATAGAAAAATGTGTGCTTTTGTGTCTGTTGTGCAGGAAAGGATAATAAAGACAAAAGTGAGCAAAAACAGTCAAAACCGACAAAGAAACGAAAAAGACAAGACAAAGAGTGAAGACGGGAAGCCAAATCAATCAAAGCCGGATCAGCCCGATACAATAAGAAAAGAAATTCAATGAAGCTCAAATTGAAAGCCCAAGGATCAATGTTGACAAGTTTCAAAAGTTTAAAGGCTCATTTGGATGATTAAAAAGTCAAAGGGCCAAAATTGCAGAAGATTAAAGTTGTTTTTCAAAAGGAAAGAGGAAGATAATAAACACAAGGGCCAAATATGACAATTTTGAAAGTACTTTTACACTATAAACGGTGGAAATCAAACACAAGGACCACTTATGCAATTCCACCAAAGATTCAAACAAGACGCGGGTCAAAATCCTCCTAACCACTTCCTAACCAACTTTCCCGCCAAAATTCGAGAAAACCCAAACCACCCTAAAACCCTTCTCCCGTCTCTACAAGCTCACCCCACCTCGTATTAAAGCATCTCCACGTCATTTGAGACACGTGGCAACATACTATTGGCCCGAACACCTCATTAAAACGATCCAACGGTTTGAATTCAAGTTCAAAAAGATCGATGGCTAGAAATGAACAAGCTCTCATCACTCTCATCATTATCTCTCTATAAATATAAGCTCAAGCCTTCAGAGTTAGAGGAGTTAGTTAGTGTGTAGTTAATTTTCAGCTTTACTTGTAATTTTTCCTTTTTAAGCTTTTTCTTACTATTCATTGTTTTTTCAATTAAGCTCAATTTTCTAAATTCAGTTGTAATGCGTGTTACTTCACTTGTACTCTTTATTAATAAGCAATAAAGCTATTTGGTTTGATTTCATTTTGAAGCCTTCATGTTTTAAGCTGTTTTTTATAAATAAGCTTGAAATAAGCTGTTTTAGCTTATCACATTTACTTAAGTCCAAAAGTTGTTAAAATTTTCTAAAAAGCTTTCTATATACTGTATGTGTTTACTTAATTCAAAATTGTCTAGTTAAATTCACTTTGATTCTCTTTGGAAGCTAATTGAAGTAATAAGCTTTCAAAAGCTTATTGAGCTTTTAAGCTTGGTTTAGAGGCAAGGTGTCACCATAGGTTTAAGCTTTTAAGTTACTCAATCAGATAGAGTGACTTGTGCCTGAGACTTCAATTTCAGGTTTATTCATCTTTAATTCATTTTAGTATTCATCTAGCTTATTCCATTTAGCTTATTGAAATGTTTTTGAATGCTTAATACTGTCTAATACTGTTTACATAGCCTAGAAATACAAATGCCTTTAAGTAATAATAGTTAGGATTCATTAATTTTCATATCTTTCAAATCTGTCATAGTAAGTAGTAAGAAGCTAGGAGAGAAAGTAGCTCCTAGACCAAGTGCTAATAAAATTACAACCTTCATTCTCTTGACCATGTAACACCTTAATAGTATTAACCCAAAGAGTGTTCGGTGAAGAGAACATACTCCAACGCCACTTTTGAAGAAGGGCAAGGTTGAAAGCCTTTAAACTACCGATGTTCAGGCCTCCTTTATCAAAGGAAGGGAGCACTTGAGACTATTTAACCCACGCCATATTCTTAGAATCTTGAGAACTGCCCTAAAAAACCTTGAACAAAGACTTTCTAGAGTATTCAAAATAGTTTTGGGAGCCTTAAAAATTGAGAGATAGTATATGCCAAGACTACCTAAAACCGCCTTGATAAGGGTGAGATGCCCTCATATGGATAATAAGTTAGCTTTCCATGAGGAGAGTCTCTTTTGGAAACGACCAATCAAAACACTCTAACTGGAAGTAAGATTTATGTTAGCACCAATCGAAAGCCCAAGGTAACTGAAAGGGAAAAAACCTGCAGCACATCTAGTCCTACTAACCAAAGATGAAATTTCATCATTAGAAACTCTAATGCCATAGATGTTGGATTTATGAATATTTATTTTAAGACCCGAGGCGAGATAGAAAACATGGACAACCTGAATAATATTTTCAATGTCACAAGAATTCCAATTAGTATTAATAACCACGTTGTGAGCATAAAACAAGTAAGATAAAGAAATATCAGAAGAACCAAGTTTGATTCCTTAAATAAGCCCAGAACCGACTGCATTAGACATAGCACATTGGAGGCCTTCCATAACGAGAATAAAAAGGAAAGAAGATAGGGGATCTCCTTGCCTTAAACCACGTTTAATTGAAAATTCACAAGTAGGATTACCGTTAATAAAAATAGAGGCTCTAAAGGAGTGAAGACAAGCTCTGATCCATGAACGCCATTTAGAACCAAAATTAAGGCTATGAAGAATGAAGTCCAGGTATTTCCAACTAACCGAGTCAAAAGCTTTTTCGAAATCCACCTTGAAGATTAACATCTTTTTCTTCCTTTTTTTGTACCACTGAATGATCTCACTAATAATAAGAGGACCATCAAGAATTTGATGACCCAAAATGAAGGCAGACTGCTCTTTACTAACAACCTTATTGGTCAATTTAGAAAGTCGATTAGCAAGAATTTTGGCAATGATCTTGTAATAAGTACCAATGAGCGAAATGGGGCAAAAGTCTTTATTAGAGATAGGGTTACTGATCTTTGGTATTATTGTAAAAAAAGAAGAGTTGGCACCTTGAGGCAACGAACCTGTAACAAAGAAAGAGTTGACAAACTCAAAAATATCTGTCTTCATGAGGTCCCAATATTTCTTTATAAAGGTGAAATAAAAACCATCTGGACCTAGGGCTTTGTTACTTCCACAGTCCCAAATAGCGTTTTTCACTTCGTCTAACGAGATTTGTGACTCCAAGAATTCGCTATCAAGAGGACATAGAGTAGAAGAAGGGGTCATCGGGGAAAAGACCACATGAGAATCATGAGCTTGGAACTTTTCTTTGTAGTAATTAAGGAAGACTTCCTTAATGAGAGGGAAGGTTCCAAAATCCAAACTCCAGCGTGAAAAACTTCGGTAATCGCTTTAGATATCCTTTTGCTTTAATCATCCCGTGAAAGAAAAACTTAGAATTTCATCACCTCTAATATCCCATTTGATGTGAGCTTTTTGAATTAAATCGAGTGCTTCAAGGTTGTCAAACTTATCAATGTCTTGAAGAAGCTTAATCTTTTTTTCACGATCAGAAGTACTCGCTGAACCATCATCAATCTTTTTCTCAATATCTTTAATCTCTGATAAGGTACCATGTTTTTGAGATATGTCATTCTTCCTAACTTCAGCCTGCCATTTTTTAATAGCGGTTTTAAGACCTCTTAGTTTCTCATGAGACCTGATATTACTGTTTCTATTACTAGTATCCATAGAAGACCACGTAGACTTAATGAGGTCATCAAAACCGTCCCTATTTAACCACGAATTATAGAATTTAAAAGAAGAAGGACCAAAATCAGCTTTCTTAACGTGAAGGAGAATAGGAGAATGATCCGACCACATTCGATCAATAGCTATGATTTTGATGTCAGGAATGTCTTCAATGATACCTTCGGAGATAAGGAATCTATTAAGTTTGTTGAGTTTAGTACCTGCTTTATTCATCCAAGTAAAGTAACGACCTCTTCTGGGAAGATCGATAAGACCTGTGGAATCAATAAAAGAGTTAAAATGATCAGCCTCAATACAAGAAAATAGAGAACCAGACCTTTCGTTTTCGTGCCAGACCGTATTCATATCACCAAAAATAATAAATTTTCCATTATGCTCGTTCTGAAATCAGACAAACGATTTTCCAAAGGTCGAGACTTCAGGCCAAAGACTCTTGAGGACCATATTATATTAATCTAGAAGCAATCTCCAACGCATTATTCCATTGCCTTTAATCAAGTATGAAATGATCCATCGCAACCAAATAGTATCTTTTGAGAACATGTTCGGATTCCCACTGGAAATCAAGCAACCTAGAATCTATCACGAGCTATCTTTAAGCGTAGTCAAAGTTGATATTTCCCCACATAGACTTAAGCCGAAAAAGCTCGAGACGAGTCATTTTTGATTCTTGAATACCGAGGAAATGAACGTTATGTTTAAAAGCATTTCTTTGATCCAAAACACGCTTACGCCTTTACATTTGTACCACAACTATTGATAGATAAGATATTCATTTATCCACAATGTGCACACCGATTCCATTTATCATTCTGTTAAGGGACTTTTTGCACCCTCTAACATCATATCCTAATGTGGTCCCAACTTCAATAATTTTATTTAGCTCATGAATAAGTGAAATAACTTTGATGTCTTTCTTGTGGTGTCTGGCAAAGGTGGAGCATTTGCTTTTATTAGAAGAGCTCCTTCTCGTATTTTCAAAGCCAGGTGGACGACTTAAGTCCGATGACTCACTGAATTTGATGAACTCTTCATCTGGTTGTTTACATATCTCGTCTTCTTCCTGTTTTAGAGGCTGATCAGTATTGATGTCATAAGGAGATTCGAACAGAGTCTCCTTTTTTTGGTAGCTTGGTTCAAGTCGTTCAACATGCCATTTAGGTCGTCCAAATCATCATCAAGTTTGTCCTCCACTAAGATATCTTATTTGTCTAAGTGATTAACATCCGAGTGGGACGACGTATCGCTGGTGTTATCATCGATGTTTATGTTCCAAGTACCTATTTCATGCACATAAACATCAAAGATCTCTCCGTTAACTTCAACTTTGATAGTTTCAGAAACCTGCTTATAAGACCTGGTAGATATGCAAACTCTTCCCAATAACATGGCAGTGGATTCTTCGTCTTCAAAAAACTTGAATTTACCAAATAAGGATGCCACTTTCTTGTAGGCATTTGAACCCCAAGCACAAAGAGGTAATCCACTAATTTCGATCCATATCATGCGTTCATCCACCTTGAAGGAAGGTGAAGGAGTTCTGACTGAGGAATATAGGCTTTTCATGTTGACATTCTCATAAAATTTTGAGCATGATAATGGCGAAGAAAATTGAATCCAAATCCAGAGACCCCCAACATGGTGGATTGACAAATCCATGAAACCTTTACTTTTACAAATTATGTACATGTTACTCAAAGTGTCCGCTTCATTTAGTTTCAACAAAAGAACTGTTGATGGATCTTCAATGGTGATAAGATCATTGTCAATAAGGCTAATGGTTCGAACAGTGTCAGGGGTATGAGAGGTTGTAGTAGGTTTTTGTTTATTGTGGATAACATCAGCGTAGAGAGGTTTGGTTGTGTATGATTGATGGTATGGGAAGTTAGGGTTAGCTTCAGGTTTAGGGATAGATTCAGTTTTTGGGTTTTCGTTCTTAGCATGTAGTCGATTAACAGGTTGAGATACGGAATCATTACCTCTTTGGGAAAGGGTGACGGCCACATATAAGTGAAAGTTCCCGATCCAAATGTTTGAAAGAGATCGAACGAATTCATTAGCATCTTTAATTCCAAGAAAACGGATAAATCCAAATCGTTTACCTCCTTTGGAGCGTTTGTTAGCTATAAAAACATCCACACGCTTTTCGTATGGCATACAGGCGTTCCACAAACCCTTTGCATCAAGCGATTCTGGGAAATTCGAAACATAAAAGGATGTAGCAATTCTTTCCAGATCTTTATTATAAGGATTATCAATGTTCTTCAAATTAGGGTTTTTGTTATTGCAAAAAATCCAAGTCCATCCTTTTGCAGCAGTGGTAAATGATTATTTTCCCATGGTTGTATGATTGAGTGATTGAGATCCCACCCCCTCCCCACAAACAACCAGGCGAGGATCAGAGATCCGAAATTACAGGAGAGAGAGAACACCAATAACATTCTTTAAGGGTAAAAGCCATAAAATACCCACGAACTTTCAAAATCGTCCCGACTTGACCAACGAACTAATTTTCGTCCTGACTTGACCAACGAACTTTCAAATATTGTTCTGATATCACCCATATCAAAAAATTTAACTGACAACGTGGCAATTACCTTCCACGCTGGACCGGTTTTTTTATAAAATATTTAAACAATAGTCAATGCCAGATTGGATTTCATCTTATAAGTCAACCTTGTCAATAATTATTCGGTTTCACGGTTTACGAGTTGACACACACACTCTTTTAATTCATTAAAACAAATCCTCCCCCAATTCCTTTCCCTTTCATATGAACCCTAATACGAAATTACCAGATTATATACTCGTTATTGCTAATTAATTGTTATGGCTAAAGGTAAAATCATTTAACCCTAACAGTTATATCTTTAATTTAGTTTATAAAAAAACCCTAATTTTTTTAAAACCCTAATTTTTTTAATAATTGTAATTGCAGGTCAACCAAAGAAGAAGAAAGCAAAGAAGGATGTGTTCACTGTTTATTTCAACTACGATGGTATTTTTACTTCATTCCTTTTGAAATACAGTCAGGGTCAGATGAAAGAGTTGAATGATACCAATTTCGATGAAAATGTCATGTGAGCATCTAAAAGAAATCACTTTAAGGTCGATTCCACATGCTTGTTTTAAAAAGATTTATTATTGTCAAACTGGTGCTAAGTCTAAGTTTAGGTGTTAGTGTCAGTTCGTAAATTCAAAACCAATATATTGTTGATATGTTGAAGGTTGGTTATGATAATGGGAATGAGATAGATATGTATGTTGAACACTTTGGTTATGATATCATGGAATTGGCTGTGTTTAGAAAGAAAATGAGGGAACAAAAACACAATTTAGTATAAGAATTAGTGAAGAGAGTATTATGGTAAATGAGATTGTGAAGAAATAGAGAATGCAGACTTTTAGACTGATGGTGAAAGTGTTGTGATTAAGAACATTAGTACACATGACCTATTCATGAATAAGCTATGTAGTGCTAGGATTATGTTTAGAGGTACTGCTGAACATCATGAAACTGAAACACCACTAGTTGATCCTGATGAGAATCAAATAGATGCTGTGAATAAGGTCCAAAGCGGTGTACATTATCCCGCATTTAACCCTGGCATCCCTTGGGATAAGATGGGATAACTGATTTTGCAAAAAAAATGATGTGGAAATGTAGCCGGTCACATTGGTCATATTGTCACATAACAAACAAGTTCGTTGGTCAAGTGAGGACGAAAATTAGTTCGTTGGTCAAGTCGGGACGATTTTTAAAGTTTGTGGGTATTTTATGGCTTTTACCCTTCTTAATATTGTGCAACCATGTACATGTACATTATAACAACTTAATATCAACTCATAGTTTATTGACCCGTGAAATTCACGGGGTCTTAAGAGACCGTTGATAGTGTTTTTATAAGAGATCAATTTGTGGTATTAAGTAAATAAATTACATGTTAGCTCTATGAATAAAAAATATTAATGTTAACTAACGATACATAAAAATGATTGAAACGTTATAAAAGATATTTAAACTTTTATGGTATATAAATTTGAGAGTATATCACTTTGGAAAAAAGTAAAATAATGTAACAACAACATAAAAATGGTATTTAATTCACGGGGCCTTAAGAAACTCTTAACAACGTTTATATAATAGATCGATTTGTGAGATTATGTAAACAAATTACATGTTAGATGTATGAATTGAACCGAAATTTTCAGTTGTTGAAAAACAAAAAAAGAACCATCATGTTAAATTTCAGAATAAATCACGTTTATTGAGTATCATGAAAAAATTGAAGCATCAAGTTTTTAAAACATAAATCTTTCTTTGAATGATTTGTAACGTAACAATAATTGTAACCTAACAAAAATGTTTCTTTGAAAGATTTCATAATATTTGTAACCTAACAATAATTAAATGTAATGGGTCATATATTTTTTAGCTAATTAAATGAAGCCCAGTGATATTTGTATAATTTCTAAGCCCAACTATAGCCAAAGTGATTACACAAAGCGGCCTGATACTCATTTTTTTTAAATGCAAAAAAAACTTGCGTATATGTGTAATCATAATCATTTGCCTCCTTAGTTAACCACTTGCCTTCTAGTCTAAATCCAAATAATATTTTCCAACATCAAATCGCTGATTCATCCTACAGGTTAGTCAAGTCTCAATATATTAAAAAATAATTGATCAATAAATTGATAAAAAGATGAACATTGTTAATCATGTTAAATCACATATATCGTATGTTTATTTGTATTGTTAATTGCATTCTTCATTATATGATTTTGATTTGGATGTAGCCTTTAGTTTTGTGTTCATGTTATTAGTTATAAATCTATTTTTATAATAATAAAAAACAAAAACAAAATGCCTATCAATGAAAGATAATAAGATTTAGTTGAACATGATCCACTAAATGCATGATGTTGATGTTTAGGTTATTTCAACTATTAGGATATGGATGCTTGCGAACTTTGATAAGCTTTTAGTTTAATCATCAATAGAAAAGTGTTGTGGTTTTAATTATCATTATACAAAGCTTGATTTGAGAGTGGTATGGTCTTTTAAGAATTTAATATTGTGTTTTATAATATATTAACTACCATGTTCATTGTTGTAATGGTTGATTATTCAGGACTAAATCCAAGAAAAGCATTTGAATACTTCTACTCTGGTACGTCTTTTTGCCTAAGCAATTTCATCCCTAAGGCTTCAGTGTAAAACCTGAGATAAATACAGTACAAACAAATGAGCAAACCACATATACTGTAGTATATTGGTTGAAAATATTAAAGATGTGCTAATGTAGTTGATGTTGCATTGAAGATCACCAACATAATAGACTGCATATAAGAAACGATGGCTCACATACCTCAATAAGCCTTTGTCTGAATAAGGTGGTTGCCGATGAGTCACATCTGGAACAAAAATCAATCACCAAAGAACATTTCAATCTTTTTGACAAAGACCCAAGTGCAAGAACAGGCATCATGGATCCAAAACGCCCATCGGCATAAATGGATTCGCTCCAAAGGCTAAATGCTCATATCCTTCATCTGTAATTACGACAATTTTATGCTTCTTGGCAGTTTCAGCAATCTACTTGCATTAAACCAACAGAATTCAAATGAACACCTACAAATATATTAGACACTTGCACAAAAGTAAGGTTTACATGCATAGATTACTAACGTCCTTTTTTATTTGTCTGGTTTTAGTCAACGCACCTTTTTTCTGTATACTCGAGTCCTTAAAAGATGGGTTTGTATCCTGTTTGGGTCATTTTTTAGACTCTAACCTTATCAACTTATATAAAGTTTTGAGTAAAATACTGCAATCATCAGTGAAAATAATGCAAATAAGGATGTCCAACATAAACATTTTTCTATGACCCGCATGTACAATAATACGTACAATGACTAAAACAGGAGAAATGAAGCACGTTTTTTATTTTATGCAAATAACCCAAGAACTAAAATAGGAATAATCAATAAGCCGTATCGAAATACCTTTTTCAAATGTTGATAACTATACACATTTCCACATGGATTCTCGGGGTTTATAATGACAATAACAACCGAACCTGCACATTTAATAATAGTTCAGTTCAGGAGACATACTATCAATGTATTTGAATTATAAACCGGGTACATAAAACGTATATAGTAACTTATTTTAACTCTTCCCACATTAAAATATCATAAATAATGTTAAAAGTCCTATTTAATGTTCCATCTCGAATAATAGTATTCAACTACATGGATTACTATTTTAACAATCCCTACATTAAAATATCATAAACAATGTTAAAATCCTATTTAATGTTCCATAGCTTCATCTTTGGTTTTCAAAGAAAGGAAACTTCAAAGACTGACAGAAGAGAAAGGTAAGATAATTTTGTATACATGTATACATTAGTATTCAACTACAGTATACTTATCATAGTGAAGCTTTATATTATACTCCCCATAACATATATGATGTCCTATCTTAAAGATTGAATAGATAACTTGGCCACAACACCGAGGTCATTATTGTGACGGTATATGTAATATATTAAAAGAGGCGTAAACTCATAAAACTCAACCATATGTTAGCAGTATGGTATAATAAAAATCTGCAGCACGATTGAAAAAGATAATTAGCGTTTTCCTTCATCCTTCATATGATCACAATTTTCGGTCATCAATTTAGACCCATTTTATTTCAACTACATTTGTGAGTTCTATCCCAACTTCTAGTTAGGTTCCCTTCATCATCGAATTTTAATTAAAGTATTATTCGAGATGCCAATAGTGTGATGCGAATATACTGTGCTCGCACATAACGC
>BQNB010065072.1:17976-35074 GCA_026074375.1 Tanacetum coccineum
ACGAAAAAGTGTATAATCACCTTGGGATTACGATCTACATACGTCTCACGCATAGTAAAAAGCATCACAAGTATTTTTATGGTAAGTGTTTCTTGTAACATTCAAAATAGAACGTGAAAAGATCAAAATATATTTGCAAACGCATGTAACATGCGATAATTCAACTAAAGAAAAAGGAAACATTTATGGAGGTGACCAATTGACGATATGCGATATTGTGGTAAGTATTTATTACATGAAACACTTACCACAATATTGTATATCGTTAATTATCGGCCGCTAAGAATGTAATTGCAAACGTGAAAAAATTCTTAACATGTGTTAAACAACATATAAAAACATGTAGTGAAACTGAAAGTAAAACATTACATCAATTATGAGATCATAATTAACGCCGCACGTTACTCGTCGCGTAAAACTTCTTGGTACACGACATTTGAGGTGTAGACTCCTTCTTGGTTGAACTCTTTTACTGGTTTCACTAACGCATTTGTAGTTGTACGTAATACTGATTGGAGAGTTTGTTGAAATTGCCTATAAAACAATAGCATGATTAAATAAAACATACAAAATAGTTATAACAGGAAAAAAGGTTTACAAATAATAAGGAGATAGATTTAGTTAAAATGACATGTTTATATGGCATCCATTGACATCAAAGTGTGTTTAGATTACAAATGAATTGGAACATAATGCACAAGTTTGCTCATTAGTGTATGTAATTGCTACTATACTCAATTCATAATCTCAATTAAGGCAATGATTTATAAGTTTTTTTATTTGTAACAAACCAAGTTAGATAATGACAAAAAGTCCTCCATACATTTTGAATACTTTCAAACATGAACATAATTCATTTTTAAAAGTAAGACTTTACTCATTTGATTGAACTTGCCATATATACACTTTAACTTTTACTCATTCCAAGTCAACTCATGAAATCACAACTATATAAAGTTGCCAACAATTTATTTCAAGAGTTGCCAAATATGTATTACATTCAAGAGTTGCCAGCCATGAATTAATGTCCAGCCATTAGGGGTGAGCAAAAGAAACCGAAAAAACCAAAACCGAATAGAAAACCGAAATAATCGAACCAAAAAAACCGACCGAAACTAGAAACCGATGGTTCGGTTTTTAATTTTTCAAAAACCGAAAAATTTCGGTTCGGTTTTGGTTTTTGTCCAAAAACCGAACTGAACTGAACCGAACCAAACCAATTTTATGATAATAAATAATTAATGTTATATAAATTAATAAATAATAAATCAAAATTTTTAATTTATATTTATTTTATGGATGAAATTATAATATGTATATTATGTTAATGTTAATGTTTATATATGTGTTTGTCGTGTACGTGTGTTTACTTGACAATATATCGTTACATATATGACAATGTGATGTGCGGTCGTCGTATGACTTCTACACGAGAAGTTTTACAACTCCCTAGGCAATGCACCTAATCGTTGTAGTGTAGTATGGGCAAGACTTGGGGTTGTTTATCGTTCACTCGAGGAATAAGTTGGGAAGGCTTGATCACGGTCTAACAGAATTCTAAGGGTTAAGGGAAAATTCTTTTTGTATTTTTGTATTTTATGAAAGCAGGTAAAATCATATAATTGAGAGAGTGGTTTGGTTTTAGCTATTAAACTAAATAATAATCTAAACTAATGGTGATAACAATAAAATAAAAGATTGTGTCTATTTAATCATGTATTACTCCCTAGATTGCTTCTCCTAATGTTGTTGCCATGTCACACTTGTGATGATCTATGTAATTATTTCCTAAAGCATGAACGAATTACACGAACCCACCGTCTACTTAGTATGCCGCTAGAGCAACGCACATGCAAGGTAGTATGAAGACTATTACACGGCTCCTAAGAGTTTACTAAGTGCATGTAAAATACATTAAAAGTGGATCAACCATATTAGGGGGCAAGGTAGTATGAAGATTGTTACCCGATGGTATCCTTTCTACACAATCACGTTTTCCTAGACATATCAACAGCGATGCAGAAAAAAGCTGGTTTTCTAAGATCTAACATGCACATCCATCACAAGAAGCAACACCGCTAAGATCTACATTCTAGGTTTTATACAATCATAAATAAACACAATAATAGGTTTAGCCAGGCATGTTAAGAATAAAGCAAGAGCAATAAATCACACAACATAGACATATTGAATGATTAAGTAACCCTTACTTGGTTAAAACATGAATTAGAGGAGGTACAATAGGGTTTTTAAGCCCTAAAATCGTCTCCTACAGCTGCTAAACGAACTAGGGTTTGTATCCTCTTTTTATTCTAAAGTTACACACTCAAAACCCTAAATTCGGGTTTGTATATATAAGAAAATCGACGCGACGGCGTCGCGTTTTAATCGTGACGTCGCCGTAAAATGAATCTTTTATATCTGCGTTTAAGTCGATGTTGGCTGACGCCGTCTTGAAATATGTGACACCGTCACTGGATGAGGTGTGACGGCGTCGTGTATGGCCTGTGACGCCGTCTCCAGGCTCTGTGAGCACAAATCTTCAAGAGTCTTGGTGTTGGTTTGTAATCTCGTCTGTTTCTTCTCTAAATGAGCCCAAGTCACGTGTAATTCATCCAAATGTCTTCCAAATGAGAAATACCTTAAAAGGAACTATTAAGTACCTATTTTGGGCATAAAAACACGATTTTGGGGGTTAAACGACCCCGAAAAAGTGTATAAAATGACACCTCATCAAATACCCCTACACTTGGGATTTGCTTGTCCTCAAGCAAACGGGCTTTTCTATCTAGACAATAACAGTATGAGGGGTTATTTTACCTACTATTTAAAAATATTCTACAGCACAACCTCCTAGACCTCGTAATTAAAAGTACGGAAAATATATACTAGCACCTCACATAAGTGTTTAGGATTCTCTTTTTCACTTGGGTGTATAATGAATTATAACATATGGGAGAAGCGGAAAATCACACTAATTGCCTGTCATAGCATATAAATTACCATAGGCTTGGTAAAGGATCAAACATCCACCGCTAGGTGCAAGTATTATTCATTACTATCTAAGAGGTCTTTTAAAGGGTTGTGGGGTGTAGGTGTAAGATAACATATAATGGAAACGAAAACGGATGGAATACATTTGGGTGGTGACTTTAGGTGAATTTGAAGTGGAAGGGTTAGCTAATTATTTTTACGAATACACGCTGGTTTAGTTGCTAAGCCAAGACTCGGACGAAGATGTACAAACTCTACATAACTCTACATCAATCTCTTTCTTATTCTTTTCTCTTTTTTTTTTGAAGACATAATACATCACATGCGGTTTATAACACGTACCCCTATACTTGAGCTTTTACATGCTCGATATTTACAATCTAACTATTGACCCGATTTGAGGTGGATCAAAATAACATGGATATCATTTGACAAACATATGGGGATATTAAGTTAGCTTTTCTTCCCCATTCTTATGCGAAATAAATACTACCATGAATCCCAATCGTCCCAAAACTGTATTTACAAGGATAAGGACTTAGCAACCGTGTACTTAAATAACTAACTTGGGTTATCACAATAATGTACTAAAGGTGAGTACATATAAGGTAGGCTAAGGCTTTTTGGGTGTAACGATTGGTTTAATGGTGTCAATGCTCTTCATTAATAGTCCAGATTAACAAAAAAATTACGAGAACCGTGAAAAAGGATAGGACTAAAGGTGAGTGCATGGCAAGGGTGTAAGATAGTTATATGATCGAGGTGACCATCATAAAAATTACAGGTTTAAAACATGGGTTGTTCCTAATGTCTCTTATCAAGCAAATCCTAATACTTACTTTAAGGTGTCACGCCTACAAACGGGGCCTGGACAAAATACACTTGTCCAGGGCATGACTTCATAATACACATCGCACAAGATACAAAGAACGACCTCTAAGGGGTACGTTTGAAAATCCAACATAGTTGCATTAATAAAAATAGTTAAAGTTATACATAGGCCCAAATAAAATGCGGAAGCGATCAAAATGTTTTAAAGTTTGACAACGATGTAAAAACATTAGATAATAATTCTTGGAAAATAGGTCCAATGCATGACAGTCCCAAATAGCAAGCAAAGACATCCACAAGTACCTGAGAAAAACATGTTAAAACGGCAACATAAAGTTGAGTGAATTCATAGGTTTAAATTTGGTATTAAAAGTGGACCACAAGTTCACAGTACGCATGTGACAGTTATAACAGATACAACTTCACATAAAGAATTTAATATTGTTTCACTAAGCTCATGACACTGAAGCTTAATTAAATGAAGCATTTTATATGCCAAATTGAATTACTTGCCCTAAAGGTATCTGACCAAGATCACCTATTAACATTCCGACATGGAATATAACCGTTTGTTCGGGACCTCCGAATCTAGTAAGCGTTACTTACCCGGATAGGGATAATTACTCCTAATAGATCTATTTATAACACTCACGCTCACTTAACCAGTACAGTCGGCTAAGCAATTGACGGTTCATGATAGTTTCGGGCATAGTGGTCTATTCGCTACTTAGGCAACATGTAATAGGGAAAAGGCAACATAAAGTAATTGTGTCCATAGTTTAAAACAAGCAATGTTTCTCACCCCAAAATAGTAAAGTAAAAGTAGTAAAACGTGGGGCTATGAAGTCACCTTAACAAGATTGAGCGATAATCACAACAAACGATGATGATATAATGAGGTCTAGCCGCGACCTAGATTAGATATGGGTATGACTTAGCATTCGGCAAAGTAAACAAGTAAAGCATCTATGTTCATCATTTAAAGCCTCCAAGTGTGTTTCCGTTTTAGTAATAAAAGGCTTAGAAAAATTTACAACATCTCTGATAAATCCCGACACTTGCAAAAAGTTACTATTTATAGAAAGTTTCTATTTTAGGAAAGTTTTTAGTTTCAAGACGTTAATACCGTCCCCTATATTTGTTAAGTATCCATATTTTCAAATTGTGCTAACTAACCATAATCGCTTAACTACTATGTCTGTTCCGCTAGGTTTTACCAAACTTACTATTTTTAGTAACTTTTACGCTTTTCCTAAAATATGATAACGTATTCATCAAACAATACTAATCAATATATAAGTGTTGCTATATGTTTTGCTAATGTTTAGAAAGTCCAAAAATGTCCGAAAGTGTCCGAAAACCTGTTTTACTATTCACATCAGCAACTATTTATTTGGTTTTGCCAAAAAATGTTTCAAGTTTCATTTGGTCATAACTTGATCGTTTTAAATCCGTTTTTAAAGTGTGATATATGAAAAACTATCTATTCGAGACGAGCTCTTCAAAAACTACTTTTACGCCTAATGAAACCATTTTTAGGTTGACCAAAACCTCAAAACAAATTTGGGACAGCAAGCACTTTTTGTCAAACACGCAACTAAAATCCGTCCAAACTTCACAATAGTGTCTAATCTAGCCTAATCTCCATGCACAACTAATCCACCACAAACCACATCCTAAACTAACCTAATCCCATCACTTCTATTGTTGCAACACTCATCCTACACTCATCTTACTAAGAACAAGATAATAACATAAACATAAAAGTTTTTATCATAAGACTTTCAATATATTTTTAAGATGAACAAAAATAACTTGTACTTTCCTTTGTAAAATTACCACAAACACTTGGATCTTTAGATATAAACATAGATCTATAACAAGATTCATAACAACATCAAAATAATACAAGATGGGTCAAGAAATACTCACAAGAAAGCAAGCAAAAGATGATGACACAAGATCTTGCAAAACCCACTTATAAAACTTGAAACCCTAATTTTATGATTCTTGAAAACTCTTGAAAAAACAACCAACCAATACTTGGATCTACCTTAGAAACTCTTGGAAATAAACTTAGAATGATTGGATCTTAAAGAAAATCAAAAATTATGAAGGTGTTTGTGTGTGTGTTGTGTGCCGTGGGCAAGGAAGAAGAGAAAGAGAGATGTGTGTTTTTGTTGGTGACTATGGAATGATATGTAACCCTAAGTTAGAAGTATGAGATGTATATATAGGCCAAGTGCTAGGGTTTGAGTCTCTACATGATCAAGTAAGCAACCAACACACACCAAGATTGTGTATGTGCCTAGTTCGGCCGAAACAAGGGTCACAAGGACCATGGGGTTCAATTTTTAGAGTCATGGTTCAATATACTTGGTCTTGGTTTTAAATTTCTAGTCAAATAGTCCAAGCTTGCATGTGATGTGTAAGAAATGGCATGCATGCAAGTCACTAGGCAACAAAGTTGTCATTTTCCTTTACATGCATGGTAAGAATTCAAATTTTGAGTTAGTGGAGTATGGATGATTTAATTTCAAGTGCCAAGATTGTTTTTGGTTTAGGTTTAAGCGTCCATGTGTTTCTGGAGAGGGGTATCAACGAAATTTTTAGGCTTAGGGTATAAGATTAACGATAACTTGGGTATCAATAAAAACGCGAAAAACGCAATTTAAAAGATAAAACCCTAAAATTAATATCGGAAGGGATTAAAAATCACGAAACACTTAGAAAAGCTAAAATATCTCATATAAAGCCTAAATTAATTAATATCCGATGCCGGAACACGTCCGATGATGTTTTTCAGATTTACGCGGGTTTACTTCCCGGTAAACCGCCGGATTTAAACGTAACTTATAAAAGTCAAAAATAATTATCGGGAAAGTTTAAAATACTGACCTGAAATTCTCGGGGTGTGACATTCCTCCCTCGTTAAAGAAGCTTTGTCCTCAAAGCTTAAGACGTGGTCGAAGGGTTAACGAAAAGATGAGGGTATTTCTTCTTCATTTGGTCTTCTCGCTCCCAAGTAAACTCGGGTCCTCGTCTCGAATTCCAACGAACCTTTACGATTAGAATACGGCTTTGCTTCAGCCGTTTAACTTCTTGGTCCATAATTTCAACTGGTTCCTCAATGAAATTAAGCTTGTCATCAATCTGAATTTCTTCCAACGGAATAGCTAGGGGTTCGCCTACGAAACACTTCTTCAAATTGGAAACATGAAAATTACTATGAACTCGGCTTAACTGCCCTGGAAGTTTAAGTCGATAAGCAAGCATTCCCACTTTAGAAATAATCCTAAAAGGTCCTATATAACGAGGGTTCAGCTCCCCTCGTTTGCCGAAACGTATCACCCCTTTCCATGGCGACACTTTCAACATGACCTTGTCTCCAACCTCAAATTCCAATGGCTTACGCCTCCTATCAGCATAGCTCTTCTGTCCATCCCGAGCAGCTTGAATTCGCTTTTTGATTTGAATGATTTTCTTAGTCGTTTCATGAACAATTTCCGGACTAGTGAGCTGAGCGTCTCCAACCGCAGCCTAACAAATAGGCGATTGACATTTTCAGCCATAGAGAGCTTCAAATGGTGCAGCTTTGATGCTAGTGTGATAACTATTGTTGTAAGAAAACTCCACCAAAGGTAGGTATCTATCCTAACCTTTCCCAAAATCAATCACACAAGCACGCAACATGTCCTCCAAAGTTTGGATGGTTCTTTCACTCTGACCGTCAGTCTGTGGGTGGTAAGTCATACTCATATCCAATTGAGTACCTAGGGCTTCATTCAACGATTTCTAGAAATGAGATGTAAATCTACTGTCTCGATCAGAAATAATCAAAACTGGCACTCCATGCCTCGAGACTACTTCCTTTAAGTATTGTCTCGTCAACTTCTTCATCGAGTACGTTTCCTTCATCGGTTAGAAATGAGCAGATTTTGTTAGTCGGTCTACAATCACCCAAATTGTATCTTGACCAGTTGATGTCTTTGGCAACTTAGTAACGAAATCCATAGTAATGTTCTCCCACTTCCATACTGGGATTACAGGTTGAACCAACAAACCAGATGGCTTTTGGTATTCGGCCTTGACTTTGGCACAGGTCAAACATTTACTGACGTAGGTGGCAATCTCGGCTTTTATATTCGGCCACCAGTACAGTTTCTTTAAATCCTGATACATCTTGTCCGATCCAGGATGTATCGAATACTTTGACTTATGCGACTCATGCATAATCAATTCCCTTAAATTACCTCGACAAGGTATCCAACTCCTCCCGTTTAAACATAACGTTCCATCAGCACGTGGCTCTAGCTTCTTAATCATTCTACATAGATCTTCCATTCCAAGATTCTCCGCCTTTCTCGCCTCAACCTGAGCGTCTAAAATCTGCACAGGGAGGTTCAGACTAATCGTCATAACTAAAGCTCAAACTGGTAGTGGCTTAATCTGTTCCTTTTGGCTCAAGGCATCTGCCACCACGTTCTCTTTTCCCGGATGATAACGAATTTCGCAGTCGTAATCGCTCAACAACTCTAACCATCTACGTTGTCTCATGTTCAACTCTTTCTGATCTAGAATATGTTGCAGTCTCTTATGATCAGTGAACACAACGTATTTCATGCCGTACAAATAATGTCTCCACATTTTGAGATCAAACACTATCGCTCCAAGCTCTAAGTCATGTGTAGTGTAATTCTTCTCATGAATCTTAAGTTGACGTGATGCGTAGGCTATGACTTTCTCCTTTTGCATCAGAATCGCGCCCAACCCTTTACGAGAAGCATCACAGTAAACCACAAAGTTTTCACTACCTTCGGGAAAAGATAAGATCGGTGCACTACACAACCTCTGCTGAAATTCAGCTTCTGCCTTTTTTACTCCATTCAAACTTCACGTTCTTTTGAGTCAGCTTCGTTATAGGCTTGGCAATTTTTGAGAAACCTTCGATAAATCATCGGTAATAGCCAGCTAGACCTAGAAATTAACAAATTTCTGTCTGAGTCTTGGGTGATTCCCAATCCTTGATAGACTCAATCTTAGTTGGGTCCACGTGAATGCCTTCACTATCAATCATGTAACCAAGAAATTGTACCTTTGACAGCCAGAAATTGCACTTTGAAAACTTGGCGTACAATTCTTCCTTCTTAAGCAACTCCAAAATTAACTTAAGGTGTTCTGCATGCTCCTCCTCGCTCTTGGAGTAAATCAGGATGTCATCAATAAAAACGATCACGAATTTATCTAAGTATGGTTTGCAAACCCGATTCATCAAATCCATGAATACCACCGGTGCGTTTGTCAATCCAAAAGGCATTACTTGGAACTCACAGTGGCCATAGCGAGTCCTAAATGCTGTATTTGGAATGTCCTCATCACGAACTCTGAGTTGGTGATAACCAGACCTCAAGTCGATCTTTGAGTAGACACTTGATCCTTACAACTGATCAAATAAGTCGTTAATTCTTGAAAGTGGATATCGGTTCTTCACCGTCAGCTTGTTCAGCTCGCGGTAATCGATACACATCCGAAAAGATCCGTCTTTCTTTTTTACAAACAAGACCGGGGTCCCCAGGGTGAGGAACTCGGTCTTATGAATCCCTTGTCAGAAAGTTCTTGTAATTGCATAGACAACTCTTGCAATTCTGTCGGTGCTAATCTATACGGAGCTCGTGCCACAGGTGCAGCACCAGGGACCAAGTCAATATGAAATTCAACTTGTCGTGTTGGTGGTAATCCAGGTAAATCTTTTGGAAAAACATCCAGAAAGTCCCGTACAGTCGGCAGGTCCTCAAGTCGCTTCTCCTCCGACTTGTCCTTGGCTTCCTTTTTCGTCACTTGTGCCAGAAAAATTGAGCATCCTTTCTCAATATACTTCTGAGTTTTAGTGTACGATATAATGCTCAACTTTAACTTCTCTCCTTTGCCGCCTCCATCTCCCTGGATTATCAAGACTTTATCTCCATAGGGAATCCGCACGATCTTCTCATCACAAACAATCACCGCATGATGGTTCGCTAACCAATCCATGCCGATGATGACGTTAAAACTTCCAAGTTCGACTGGCATTAGGTCTACATTGAATGGGTGGCCTAATAATCCTAACGTACAGCCTCTAAGTATGGTATTAGTTTCAAAAATTCTCCCGTCGGCTAGTTCGATTGCATAGCTAACGTCTAAGGCATCGGGGGTTATATCAAGCAAAGTACTAAAAGTAGTCGATGCGAAACTTCTATCGGCAGCCGAATCGAATAATATGAAAGCATAATGATTGTTGAGAAGAAACGTACCCTTAACGACATTGGAATCGGGGTTAGCGTCTCCTCCACCAAGCACATATGCTTTTCCTCTTGCTTTACCAACTCCATTCTTGTTTCCAACCTTATTTCCATGGTTTTGATCTTTCAACTTTGGGCAATCACTCCTGTAGTGTCCTTGCCTTCCACACTCGAAACAAGTTACGACCCTCTGATTCACTACTTGACCCCTCTTAGTAGAAGTAGTGGAATTTGTGACCTTATAATCCTGGGTTAAATGTCCAACCTTGTTACACTTCCCACATCTCACTATGCACGGTTCTTCATGATGAAGCTTACACTTGTTACAGAAAGACAATGGTCCGTTATTTGGTTTCCTCTCATTGTTGCTAGACGTATAGGCTCTTGCTACATTCTAACCTCCAGTATTTGGTCTTTTGAATGGTGGTTTTTGTCCACGGTTGTCTCTCTGATTAGCCTTAAATCTACTTTTATTTTCAGCATTTTTCACAGCATATCCCTTCAACTTTTGGTCCATTAAGTTGTTGGCAATCCTAACAGCATCTTGGAGTCTCGTGGGCTCTGCAGCAATCACATTACCCTGGATGTTATCCGGGAGACCTCCAATATACCTCTCAACCTGGTCCTCTTCCTCAGGAACCATTTTGGTGCACAACATAGTCAACTCTTGGAATCTCTGGGTATAAACAGCCAAGTTGTTGTTCTTCACGGACAAATTCCAAAGTTCAGATTTCATCTTTTGAACTTCATTTCTTGGGCAGTACACTTCAGCCATTAACTTCATAAGCTCTCTCCATGACATGGCAAATGCAGCCTCAGTCCCAACGGTTCTCTTATGTGAGTTCCACCAAGTGAGAGCACTATTCAACAAGGTGCAAGTAGCATACTTAACTTGGTATTTCTCGAGACAATTGCTGATATGGAACACTGTTTCCATCTTCTCAAACCACCTTGTCAACCCGACAACTCCTTCCGTTCCCTCGAAGTTGAGTGGTTGACACTTCATGAAATCCTGGTAGGTGCATTCTCGAGCAACAGGCCTATCACCTCTACCATTCTCATTTGGATTTCCATTTCCATTTCCACCATTTCCATATCCACCATTTCCATTTCCACCATTTTCATTTCCTCCATTTCCATTTCCACCATTTCCACCGTCACTACCATTTTGGCTTTGATTTTCATCTTCGAGAGCATTAGCAGCACGGGCTTCCTTATAAGCAGCTAATGCTTTTTCCATACGTCGGTTAACGAGTTATTTGATTGCTTCAGGGGTCATGCCGGAACGAGTTATAGTTATTGTTCTACATCACAAGACATAACGCACAATGAGATTCGATACAAGATCTAGCGATTATAAATGGTAAATAGGGTTTATATAGAAAATACAATAGAACATGTTTTGCCAGAACAAGTAAATAACAATAAGGATGAATACGCGAGAGAATCAAAAGAAGCTTTTCATATCATAGATAAAAGCATAATTCGGTTACAACCATTCCCAAAATGAATACATGGTTTTTGATTATTCTAATGCTAACATCAAGACCTAATCATCAGTCTAATATCCTACATAATCAAGGTACTACTAACTAGGGGCGAAAACCCAAACGCCTCTCAACAAAAGACCCCAGCCTCCTAAGCCTCCTCCAAGTACCATCACGATCCCTACGAACCTGACAAAACTCCTCCTGTGAAAGGGCCATATGCCAACGAATGCTATCAATCCGATCTCTCTCAATACTCAACATGGCTCGAAGCTTTAGGTTCTCTATCCTTAAACTCAAAATGTTATCAGACAATCCAACTCCCTCCCTACTAGCTATCAAATGACCAGCCTCTAACAGTCTCTGAGCGGTCTCAATCTCAGTAATCCTACCAATAGTAACCTCGGACATATAGTGTGACATATCATATATAGTACCCTCAAGATTAAGGATACCACTCAAAGAAGAATCAGGACTACCACCAATAGCCAAAGGATCTACTGCAATCTCTCTCGTATCAGCATCGCTAGCCTCTGCCTAAATCTCCTCCTCATCCTTCCTAACATCACTAGCAATAACCTTAACTCTCATACCTAAACCATCCTCAGTATGAGCTACAACTTCATCACTGGTACCTATATCTGCAACAGTCTCTGCATCATCTGTCTCAACCTCCATATGCTCCTCTCCGCTATCCACTAATGAGTATGAATCTCTAAACCTCTTACGAGGTGGTAAAAGATCAGCAGGAGTAGGGGCTATCGACCTCGAAACATGAGTAGATGATGGTACCGAAGTAGTAAGAGATCTACATCTCTTGTAAGATGGTCCAGAAGAAGGTAAAGATAAATCCAATGACCTCTCAGATGATGAACCTAAGGATGACTCTAATG
Source organism: Tanacetum coccineum (assembly GCA_026074375.1). Taxonomy (NCBI): domain Eukaryota; kingdom Viridiplantae; phylum Streptophyta; class Magnoliopsida; order Asterales; family Asteraceae; genus Tanacetum; species Tanacetum coccineum. The sequence goes on from BQNB010065072.1 coordinate 30,460, forward strand.
TAGTCGGTGGGTAAGGTGTAGATAATGGTGCAGACTTCTAACGTCTAAAAGCCTCACTATGTCGTGGAGTCCTAGCAAGTGATCGATGAACAAATCTCTGTGGTGTAGCTGAATCAGCATCGGTGGTGTCTGGTGGTGTATGTCCGGATAAGGAATGATCTGAAGGTGCACTAGAAGAAGATGAGTCTGGTGAAGAATGATGATCCGATGAATGATGAGATACACGTCTCCATGTAAGTCTACGAGCAGGTAAAGGTCTAACTCTCTTCCTCGCAGTCAACAACTTACGCGGCCCGTTAGGATGGGTGCGGTAAAGTCGACCGAAAGGGATAGCCTCACCGGGTCGAATAAGAGTCGTTGAATGTAAAACCCGCATTTTTGAAATTTGAGTTTTTCATTTCAAAATATTAATTTTGAAATATAACCTATGGTATATGAAGAGAATTTGAAAATAAAAATCTTAAGTTATGGATTTTTGGAAATAATGGTATTTTGGTATAAAGTATTTAAATTAAAAAAAAGATTTTTTTTTAGTAGATAAGCATTAAAAATGTGGAAGTAATTATTGTGTATATCTAAAAAGGGTAAATTTGACTTAGTTGTGATAATTAAGGAATAGAGTGTAAATACTTTTGGAAACAAGTGTGTAATTGTCTGCACAATTAATTGGTGATTATCCCCTCACCACTATAAATACTACACGTCCCCAACTCTCTCTCTCATCCAGTATTCACTCAAATTCCTCTGTCAAATTATCCTCCATTGTTGTTTTGAAGATTTTAAGATTAGAAGTTTTAAATCATTCGGGTGATCCTAGTAATAAAGTTCTTCTTCTATTTGGTGTATTGATCCGTGTTCATCTTGGTGTCATTCTTCTTCATCTAGTAAGGTTAGCATATTAAATTTTTATGTTTTTGATCATAATTAATAAGAACAAGAACATTAGAACATGAAATTGATTGGGTTTTTCTTAATTAAAAACTAGGCAGAATTTTGGGTTGTGTTCAACAGATCATAACTCAATGATAAAAATAGATTTTATTATGTTTCTGGAGTCTAAAGGGTAGCAAAACGAATATACTTTCTGAAAAATCCGGCCTCAAGTCAATTGGAGGTAGGGAAGGTCAGTTTTTCGAATTTACAAGAAAAAGTGTCAGTTCTGGAAATCAACTCCGAAAATTTTACTTTTAGGGTTTGAATTTTAATAAAATCACCATAAGGATTTGAGGGCTAATTTTTGAATATGTTAAACTAAGTAATATGTGTGACCTCTGTGATTTTTCTTATAATTAATTAAGGGGTTTAACTTGGTCAAATAGACGTAAACTTTTCATAAGTTTCTGCCCAGTCAGTTTTGGGACTGTTTTGATTAACAAGGGTCAAGGGACCACTTAAAATTCGAATTGATTAAATTTATTTTATGGGGACACATTAGACATATCATAGGTGACCTGTGATTTTTGGTTGAATTTTTAAAGATGTTTTGAATGAGTTTTTAAGTCAAGAAAGTCATGTTAATTTACCTAGAAAATTGTAAAGTTATTTAAGCATCATAGAATGATATAACCTTTGAAAACTTTTGAGAGGTCAATCGTAATTTAATAAAAGTAACATTATAAGTATATTCTTGTAGAGTTGGTGACCTTGGATTAATCTCCGTCTATTTGTGGTCTTTCATTCATTCAAATAAGGTACGGATTCTGAATACTTTGTATTCGTCTTTGAACTATCGGTACGGATATTCCGTCCTTTCAGTAAGGACATTCTTTCTTTTCATGATTCATCCCCAGAACTGCTATGCTTCCCCATTTTTATGTCTTTTGCCATGATCCTTTACATGTTTGATTTCAAGACTTATTCTATTGCCCGAGCTATATATACGCATGACCATGATTTACATGACTTACCACCTAGTCATGGAGGTACCATGACCGTGACACATGAGGCACCTGTGTCACGACTCTTTCGCGTTGAGAGTGATTTCACGCGGCGTCCCTTTCATGTTACCACGTTATATTTCATGTTTGGCCATTATTATTCAGGGGCGTATGGGTGCATCCTAGTTTACATGTTTACACGTTCATGGTGATTGGTTGGTGTGTGCTCTACATCCCATCACATTGGAGCTGATCCCTCCACCCATATTATTATAAGAGGTCACCCCTCTATTACATGTTGAGGCAGCCCCTCTATTATATGCATGTATTCACGACATTATTATTATGACATGTATGATTATATGAGCTCGTGGGCATTCCTTATTATTTATGTTTATACTATCCATGATATTTCATGACATCTTTACTTCGTATTACCATGCTTTACATGTTTATTTCCTATTCTTCATGACGCATTCTCCAGGTTTCCTCATGACACTTTTGATCTTTCCGCTACTTTGTATTTACTATCCAGGATTCATACTTATTAATTACATTGTTATTATATCCGTTCACTGAGCGTTATGCTCAGCCGTATTTTCTTTCTCTTTCTTATACGGCAGGTATCTAGAGGGAGATTGGGCATGAGAGAGTGTGTGCTTAGGAAGTGACCTATTTAGCTTCCTTTCTTTATATCGCAGACATTTTGATGTGCTATACTATCTTGGACACATGTTTCGTCCTTTAGACTTCTTTTACGTTATTCATGTTGATCTCATAATTGGGAGCCGATGTTTGATTCCGGCTTTCCACCTTGTCCTATGTTATCATTTATGACTTTATGCCTTTATTATGCTTTGATATGACACCATGATTATGACGTTTCGGCCTCCTTTCCGGAGTGGGTCGTTAAAATTGAACATCGACGAATCCTGGGTGGGGCAACAACAGGTGCGAGGGGAAACTCTGATAATGGTGCAAGAGTATCATGAGATGATGATCTAGAGGGTGAAACCAATGGAAAATCTGGTACGGGAGGTAAAGAAACCTTCGATGGATCAGAATCAGAAGAAGGTGAATAATCCACTAAATCAAGTACCCCAGAAAGTGAGACGACTGAAACTGTCCCCACCTCCGGTGCAACTATAGTGTCAGCCGGAACAACATGAACCTCAGGGATAACAAGGATAATAACAGGAATAGCACCAAAGAAAATCACGCATAGGGCATGAGAACCCACACTCTCCTCAGACGTATCAGACGAAATAGAAATAACAGGAGCAGCCATGACCTGCACAAGCACAAGTTTATATAAATTCTCTTTATATGAAACCATGCACGTGCAAGCAATGCTAAGAAATAAGTATGGTGCGAAATATGATATGGCAAAAGGATGAATAAAGTAATTATGACAATATGATATATATATTCCATACTTATACATATATATTAAATGCTATTACTATACGATACGTATGCAAGCAGGTAAGGCATATAGGATCACATACTGGTTATAGACCAGACCTGGATATATTACCTGGTTCTCTATAACCTTCCCTCTGATTACCAATCTGTCACACCCCCAAACAGGGCCTGGACGAAATACACATGTCTGGGGGCGTGACGTCAAAATACACATCGCACAAGATACAAAGAGCGACCTCTAAGGGGTACGTTTGAAAATCCAACATCGTTGCATTAATAAAAATAGTTAAAGTTATACAAAGGCTTTAAAGTTTAACAACGATGTAAAAACATTAGATAATAATTCTTGGAAAATAGGTCCAATACATGACAGTCCCAAATAGCAAGCAAAGACATCCACAGCTAAGTACCTGAGAAAAACATACTAAAACGGTCAACATAAAGTTGAGTGAATTCATAGGTTTAAATTTGGTATTAAAAGTGGACCACAAGTTCACAGTACGCATGTGACAGTTATAACAGATACAACTTCACATAAAGAATTTAATACTGTTGCACTAAGCTCATGACACCGAAGCTTAATTAAATGCAGCATATTATATGCCAAATTGAATTTCTCGCCCTAAAGGTGTCTGCCCAAGATCACCTATTGACATTCCGACATGGTATATATCCGTTTGTTCGGGACCTCCGAAACTAGTAAGCGCTACTTACCCGGATAGGGATAATTACTCCCAATAGATCTATTTACAACACTCACGCTCACTTAACCAGTACAGTCGGTTAAGCAATTGACGGTTCATGATAATTCGGGCATTAGTGGTCTATTCGCTACTTAGGCAACACGTAATCAGGAAAAAGGAAACGCAAAGTAACTGTGTCCATAGTTTGAAAAAAAGCAATGTTTCTCACCCAAAAATAGTAAAGCAAAAGTAGTAAAATGTGGGGCTATGAACTCACCTTAGCAAAACGAGCAATGATAATCACGCAAGTAAAAGATGGTATAGAAATCTATCCACGACCAAGAATAATAACGCTTTTTAGAAACACGGAAAGCATGCCAAAAAATACACAATATGTTCATCACCAAAAGACATCCATGTGTGTTTGCTTAAGTTTGATTATCAAATCATGACAAAATAAAATCATATAGTTTTTCGTTAAGTTTCGGCGTTTAACCAAAAATTACTATTTTTAGAAGTTTCGGCGTTTAACCAAAAATTATTATTTTTAGAAAGTTTTTATTTTAGGAAAGTTTTTAGTTTTGGGACGTTAATACCGTCCCCTATATTTATTTAGTTTTCATGTTTTCA
>BQNB010065073.1:0-35074 GCA_026074375.1 Tanacetum coccineum
TCCACTACAACCTCATAGGATAAGGTTTCCAGTAAAGGATGTTGTTCAGGATGCACAAGCACAAACTTCTGAAAATGCTTCTTCAGACAAGGATATACAAGATTCAGAAGATGTTTTTGCTAAGGACGGACAACATCAATGCCAGAAGATGAACAAATCTGGCAAGATGAACTTGAGATGGTGGTTACTCAAGAATTGGTTGCTAATGCTATGAATGATGAATCAAGACAAGCCTTTGAAGACGAAAAGAGGAGAATTTCATTTCAAAAGAAGGCAACTCAAGCTACCAGTACTAACCAACTTAGTACTGATAGGCCATTTGTTAGTACTGATAGATCATTTGTTGGTACTAATAGGTCTAACACACCCAATGTTAGTGCAGATACTACTTCCATAGGTGCAAATCAGAATTAATCACAATTATCTATCTTGGGACAAAAATTACCTATTGATGCATTACTTCTCCCTGAAAAATTGTGTTAAAAAATTTTTGCGATTACCCATTAATCCAAATATGCCTGCCTTGGAAGATGCTTCTGATACTGTTCCAAATGATGGAATGTTCAATGGAGCTTATGATGATGATGAAGATGTGGGTACAGAGGTTGATTTCAACAACATGGATAACACCATTGCTGTTAGTCCTATTCCCACACTCAGAGTTCATAAGGATCATCCAAAAGGACAAATTCTAGGAGATCCTACATCACAGTTTCCAAACAAAGGGAAATTCAAAAGGCTTCTTCAGCAACAACAAGTCCTTGTTAATTTACAATCACAGACAGAACAGAACGAAACCACAAGATCATCAGAACTGTTTGTTTGCATGGTTTTCTCTCTCAGAAGAACCTAGACTATATCCAAGCCTTACAAAGATGAAGATGGGTTGAAGCAATGCAAGAGGAATTGCTTCAGTTCAAACTACAGAAGGTTTGGGTACTTGTTGATTTGCCATATGGGAAAAAGGTAATTGGCACAAAGTGGGTCTTCAGGAATAAGAGGGATGAGAGAAGTATTGTTGTGAAAAACAAAGCATGGCTTGTAGCACAAGGGTTTAGACAGGAGGGAGGGTATAGGATGATGATAGGTTTTTGCACATGTTGCCAGAAATTAAGGCAATTTAGGTATTTTTATCCTTTGCAACATACATGGGATTTAACTGTCTACCAAATGGATGTTAAAAGTATATTTCATTAGGCACTATTTGAAAAGAAGTGGTAATGTTTCATCAACCTCTAGGTTTTGTTGATCCTGCTCATCCAAACAAAGTCTATAAGGTGATCAAAGCTCTTTATGGTCTACATCAAGCTCCTAGAGCTTGGTATGAGACACTTTCTTCTTTTCTAATGGAAAATGGTTTCAGAAGAGGTACCATAGACAAAATATTGTTTATCAAGAAGAAAAAAGAGTGACATATGTTAGTCCCAAGTGTATGTGGGAATGAATTATTATTGGTTCTACAAACAGTCCAATGTACGAGTTTTGAAGACTGATACAAAAAGATTCCAGAATGATTCCTAGGGTGAACTCACATTCTTTTTGGGACTTCAAGTGAAGCAACTACCTGAGGGAATCTTTATTAGTCAAGATAAGTATGTAGCTGACATCTTAAAGAAGTTTGATTTTTTATCCATCAGAACTCTACTACTCCTTTTAATCTAATAAACCACGGTCAAGGATGAAGATGGTTAGATTATAGATGTAACAATGTCTACAGTCTATGATCTGGCTCTCTAATGTATTTGACTGTATCAAGGCCATACATCATGTTTGATGTTTGTTCCTGTGCTAGATTTCAAGTCACTCCAAAAGCTTCACACTTAAATGCAGTAAAAAGGATTTTTAGGTATCTCAAACATCAACCCAAACTTGGTTTATGGTATCCTAGAGATTCACCTTTTGAACTAGAAGCTTACTCAGACAGTGACTATGGAGGAGCCAGTCTTGACAGAAAATCAACTACAGGTGGATGTCAATTTCTTGGAAGAAGATTGATATCTTGGCAATGCAAGAAGCAGACTATTATGGCAAATTCTACTACTGAGGCAGAATATGTTGCAGCTGCTAATTGTTGTGGGCAGGTATTATGGATACAGAATCAGATGATGGATTATGGTTTCAATTTCATGAACACCAAAATCCATATTGATAATGAGAGCACTATAAGTGTTATCAAGAATCCTGTTGCTCATTCAAGGACCAAGCATATTGAGATTCAATTCCATTTTATAAGAGATTGTTATGAGAAGAGACTAATAGAGGTTATCAAGATTCATACTGATCATAATGTTGCAGACCTTCTCACCAAAGGATTTGATGTCACCAGGTTTAACTTCTTAGTAGTGAGCATTGGAATGTTAAATCTGTAGCTACAATTGAGGGGAGGTTACACTTGTAAAGTTTGTAAAGTGTAGAAAGTACTTCTAGTTAAAATTAATACTGCTAAGGGTAATTAATTCTGGTAGTTAGAAAATAACTAGTTATAGTTAATAATATATTGTAGCATTTTTCTTGTTTTTAAAAAATATTCAGGATAAGCATGGATTTTGAGGATGGAATAGAAGCATGTGCTTAAATTCTTCTTATACATGGTCTGTAAGTACTAAGTACTAGAGTTAATTCTGGTAGTCTATAAGTTAATTCTGGTAGTCTATAGGTTAATTCTGGTAGTCTATAAGTTAATTCTGGTAGACTATATTAGTACTGGTAGGCTAATGTTAAGTCTGGTAGGCTAATGTTAAGTCTGGTAGGCTAATGTTAAGTCTGGTAGATGACCGTTGGTGCTGGTGAGGGAAAATTGATTTTTCTTATTTAAATATTACCGTTAGAGATTTTTACGGCGCATACTTCTAACATAGGTTTTCTATTTGGATAATTACTGCACTTTCTTTAATAAAATATCTTTCTTTACTCTAAAGAAACTTCTTTTACACACGGTCCAATAAGAAACCTTGTTATTAATCGATAAAAATTCAATTCCCTCTCTCTACCAGCACTTAGTAATTCACTCGAATCAAACCCAGGATTAGAATTTAAATTCTTACGATTTTTGTTCATCAACAAGTCCATATGGCCAATCTAAAGTACTCTGACAAGCATAACATGGTCGCTTTCCTGAAGAAACCAAATGAAAGTGTTGGTTTCACTGAGGTAGTAGATTTCCTTAAAGGTACATCTCTCAGGTATGCCTTAACTCATAATCCTACTATCTATGACTCCCTAGTCAAACAGTTCTGGCAAACTGCCACAGTCAGAACACTTGCTAATGGGACTCAACAATTAATAGCATCTATAGACTCTACAGAGTATACTATTACTGAGGCATCTGTCAGAAGTAAACTTCAATTGGCAGATGCAACAGGAATACATAATTTATCTGATGCTGAAATATATGCTGGATTAGCCACATTGGGGTATGTTACTGAGGGCAAATTAACTTTTTGGAAAAAGAATTTTACACCCCAATGGAAATTTCTAATCCATCATATTTTACACTGCTTAAGCCCTAAGTCTGGTGGATGGGATCAATTTGGTAGTACTATTGCTACTGCATTAATCTGTCTATCTAGCAATAGGGTTTATAATTTTTCTAAAATGATTTTTGATGGGATGGTTCATAACATAGAGAGTAATACAAAAATTTTAATGTATCCAAGGTTTTTACAAATTATTTTGGATATTACAACTGAAAATAAAGGAAGGTATTTAGCCCCCACTTTGACCAAAAAGATTTTTGCAAACATGAAAAGGGGTTATGCAGGGGATTTTGTACCATTGCTGCCTGCTATGTTGGCAGGTGCAGCTATGGATCCAGGTGAAGGATCAGCACAACCAGCTGAACCCCATCACACACCTGTTGATCCACTACCATCCACATCCCTACCACCTATTCAATCACCACCTCATTCACCTCATCAATCACCACCTCATTCACCACATCAATCACCACCTTATTCACCACCTCATTACTCACCACCTAGGTCCTATGAAGCACCTCTCCCTGAAGGTAATACATCAGGAAGTGCTGAGGACAGTATGCAACTTAAAGAATTGATGGATATTGTACCTAAGTTGGTGACCAGAATTGAAACTTTGGAGACAGAGCTGCAACAGACAAAGACAACTTATGGAAAGGCAGTTCTCACCTTGGTTAAAAGGGTAAAGATTCTGGAAAAGGCATTAAAAAGAAAGACACAGAAGGTGGTAATATCTGAATCAGAGGGTGAAGAACCAGAGGATCAGGGGAGGATAATTCAGGATATTGATGATGATCCTCTAGTTTCTTTGGTAAGAGAATCCATGAAAATGAAAGAGAAGTCAACAGATTTTGTTACTCCTACAAAAGCTTCAGGGGAGGCTCAGGAAGAAGATATCAGTCCTACAATCTTGGAGGCAGCCAAAACATTGTCAAAGGTTGCTTCTTAGGGTGTTAGCAAGGTAAAATCAACTGATAAGGGCAAGAGATATAGGAGGAGAGCAAGGTCAGTGGCTAAGAATATTAATATTGGATTAGATCCTGAAGAAGAGATTAATACTGGTAGAGATGAAATTAATATTGGTATTGAAGAGGTTAGTACTAGTAGTACTAAAGTTGATTCTGGTACTGCTAGTAAAAGGGGTCAAAGGGAAGGAAAGGCTCCAATGGTTGAAGAGGATATCCAGGCTACTCACAAAACTAAAGAACAAATAAGACAAGAGGAAGCTAGATTGGAAGAGGCTATAAAATTGCAAGCTCAAATGGATGAAGAAGTTGCAAAGCAGATTCATTTAGATGAAATGGTAGCCAAAAGAATGGCAAAAAGAGAGAAGCCCATTATCAGAAACAACAAAAGAAAGAAAACTTAATTCAATTTGAAGCCATAATTAATTATACTGAAGAAGATTGGGATGCTATTAGAGCTAAGCTAGAAGCAAATGCAGAGTTGACAAAAGATGTGTTGGGAAAGGATTTGCCTGAACAAGACTTTGCAAAAAGAATGGTAGATATGGTGAATCAAAGAAAGAAACACTTTGCAGAGGAAAGAGCTAAGGCAAAGAGAAATAAACCCATGACTCAGTCACAGTTGAGAATCTACATGTCAAACTATCTGAAGAATCAAGGAACTTGGAAGCTTTCTCAGTTAAAGAAGTTGAGTTTTGAAGAGATTAAAGAAGAGTTTGATAAGTTAGTTCAGCAGATTGACACTTTTGTTCCTATGGATTTTGAAGCTACAAAGGCAAAATTGAAAAGATATGGAGAAGAGCTTCAGACAAAAACTTTAAAGAAACAAAAGATTGATGATAAAGATGTTCCAGCTATAGGAGAAAAAGTTGCTGAAGTAAAGGAAGAAGAGCCAGTAAAAAGAACAGGAAAAAGAAAGAAGCAAAAGGCTAGGAAAGGTATAAGTGTTGACAAGAATGCACAAGGAGATTCAGAGACTGATAAAGAGGAATCAGTGGAAGCTATGAATCCTACTCCTTTGGCTACCAAAATCTAATATATGTGTAACATTAGACGATATTTTAGCAAGGTCAAATAAGATTTATCAGATAATGGAGCAAATGAAGTTGATATAGACTACATGAAGCTTTGGAGCTATGGTTAAATACTTCACAAGAAGATGATCTTACATGATGTTGTACAGGTTGGTAATGCAGAAGTATGGAACAAATAGGCCTGAAGATGCTTATGACAGAGTGCTTTGGAGTGACCTCAGGACTATGTTTGATCCACCTCTCAATGAAGATGCTATTTGGAGCTTACCACTTCAACAGAAGATGATTAATTGGAGGTACTATCCTACTTGTGCAGTACATTGCCTAACATTTTGGCATCTACTATATATATGTTAGCAGGATAGGAATATCCTTTGTCAATAAGATGCCCCATGCCAAGTGATGCTAAAGATGAAGCTTCTTGATGGAACAATGGATGAAGGTTGTTATCAACTCTTAAAAATGATTGAGAAGCAAGTTGGGATAAGAAAGTGATGAGTCTCTCAGTAGCAGTGAGCATGTTTTTTGGAAACTATGGACTATAATGGAAGTGAGAAGGGTTTGGGTGTTGGCTAACCACCACACAACAAATGGTCATCAGTTCACCATGCTTAATAGGCATAAGAACTGGCTAGTCCAAAGCAAACGGCTTTGGTAAAGACTTCTCAAATCCATTAATGGTTGACAGTTTACCAAAAACTGTATGGTAATCAATGCACCATTAGTATTTACTAAAAGCAATGCTACTCCTAGAGCAAACGGCTACTGGAAAGAGAAACTCAAATCCGTTGAAGCGGATAGTTTGCTAAAAAACTATAAGGTATACAATGCACCTTGTTATTGACAATGAAAGCATTAACTATTCCATAGCAACGGCTCATGTAAAGACAATGAAATACGTTGATGGCTGGAAGTGTGCAAAAACTACAAAGCCAACTTAGTTGGAATGTTTGTTGTGTAGCTGAGAGAGATGAAGAGAAGACAAAGACTAAAAGACAAAAGAAGCTAAGGACTTAAATACATGCTTGGATACAATTCTCAAAAGCCCAAAATGAAGACAACTGAAGAAACTTGAAGTTCACAAGTGAAGTTCAAGTTTAGGGGAGGATTGTTAGGAATTTTGTATAACAGACTTAATTCTGTTAGTGTATTATAGTTAGTTCTGCTAGTTACATAGTTTAGTAGACTGTATAAGGATTATTATAGTTAGAACTGGTAGTGTTAAATAGTTAATACTAGGCTTATGTAAAAAGTTTAAATCTGCTTACCGCAAAATTAGTTAAAGTTAAAGAATGCATGAGATATCTTAGGAAAAGGATAAGCATTAATCTTTATACCGTTTTGTAAGTCCCGAACTTTGGCATAGGAGGCTTGGACACATAAATTTCAAAACTATGAATAAACTGGTTAAGGGAAATCTTGTAAGAGGTTTACCTTCAAAACTTTTTGAAAATAATCAAACCTGTGTTGCTTGTCAAAAGGGAAAGCAACATAGAGCTTCTTGTAAGTCCAAAACAGTAAGTTCAATCAGCCAACCTTTACATATGTTGCACATGGATTTGTTTGGTCCAACATTTGTAAAAAGCTTAATGAAAAAGATGTATTGCCTAGTTGTCACAGATGATTACAGTAGGTTTAGTTGGGTTTTCTTTCTAGCTACTAAAGATGAGACTAGTGGCATACTTAAGTCCTTTATAACTAGAGTAGAAAATCTAATAGATCAAATGGTTAAGGTAATTAGGTGTGACAATGGAACTGAGTTCAAGAATAAGGAGATGAATCAGTTTTGTGAGAGAAAAGGTATTAAGAGAGAATTTAGTGTAGCTAGAACTCCTTAACAAAATGGAGTAGCTAAGAGGAAAAATAGAACACTAATTGAGGCTGCTAGGACAATGCTAGCTGATTCTAAGCTACCTACTACTTTTTGGGCTGAAGTAGTCAATACTGCTTGCTATGTGCAAAATAGGGTTTTAGTAACTAAGCCTCATAACAAGATCCCTTATGAACTTTTTTCTAGGTAGAAAACCAGCTTTAGGCTTTATGAGACCATTTAGGTGTCCTGATACAATTCTCAATACTATAGATCACTTAGGCAAGTTTGATGGTAAGACTGATGAAGGATTCTTTGTTGGGTACTTAATAAATAGTAAAGCATTTAGAGTATTCAACAGTAGAACTAGGATAATTGAAGAGAACCTGCATGTCCAGTTTAGTGAGAATACACCTAATATTGTATGAAGTGGACCAAATTGGCTTTTTGATATTGATGCACTAACAAAATTAATGAATTATAAGCCAGTTGTTGCAGGAAATCAGTCTAATGGTAATGTAGGTACAAAATCATGTGATGATGCAGGTAAAGCTAAAATGGAGACAATACATGGTCAAGATTACATTCTGCTACCATTGTGGACTGCTGATCCACCATTCTCTTAAATTTCAAAGAGTTATCCTGATGCTGGATTTAAACCTTCAAGTGATGATGGAAAGAAGGTTGATGAAGATTCAAGAAAAGATAATGAAAGTATTGATCAAGAGAAGAAACATAATGTTAACAGCACTAACAATGTTAATACTGCTAGCACAAATGAAGTTAATGCTGTTGGTGGAAAAACAAGCATTGAACTTTCAGATGATCCAAATATGGCTGAATTGGAAGATTATAGCATGTTGGTGCAGAGGCTGACATGCATAATTTGTATGCTGAGAGTGGGTTTGGTATGCAGGGTAGTGATGTGTGTGTTGGAGTTTTTTGTGGGGGGGGGGAGGAAAATTTTTTTTTTTTTGGTTGTTGCCGTATGGTTTTGAATCTAGTTGAGACACATTACAAACTGAGAATAAACATCCTTATTTGGCTATTGTATTGACCAAAAAGATTTTTGGGAACATGAAAAGGGGTTTTAGAGGGGTACCTAGACCTTTGTTGCCTGCAATGTTGCCTGTTGTTGCTGTGGATCAAAGTGCAGGATAAGCAGATCAAGCACTGGATCAACCATCACCGTCTGAACCATTACTATCTTCATCTCACCCACCTGTGCTATCTGCAACCACTGAGTCTGAACCTACACTTGTAGCTGAACAAATAACTCACCCTACATCACTTACACCAGAACCTGACAGTGAACCCATTGAGCACACCTTTGAGCAACCATCACTTGAACACCAAACACTTTCACCTAGACAGGAAACTGAAGTTTCACAATCACAAGATCCTACTCACCCTCATGTGGTAGAAGAAAGAACTATGACAGTGGATGACCAGCTTTAATTGGTTCCCAAGTTGATCACAAAAGTTGATAGTTTAGAGACATAACTAAAGCAGACTAAGGCTTTGTTTGTTTTTTCAATTTCACCTTTTCTAACCTCTTCTTACCTCTTTTGTCTGAAGCGGGAAGAGCTTTTTTGTTTGTTTTTTTGCAGAGAAAAGAGGTAAAAAGCTCTTCTAACCTCTTCAAAAATTAAGACAAAAATTTTCACTTCTAACCTCTTCTTCTCTCTTCTTCTAACACCAACCCTCTTCTTCTAAAAAAAACAAATGGTCTTATTCTTTGTAAATAAAGAGCTTAGATGCACCTCTTCTTTTGCAGACATGGTTTGAAGATGAAGAGGTAAAACCTCTGAAAAAACAAACAAAACCTAAGTTGACCATGGGAAAAGCACTTGTGAAATTGGTGAAAATGGTAAAGAAGATGGAAGATGTTCTCAAAAGGAGACAAGTGGTTCTACCTGATTCAGAGGATGAGGATGCTGAAATTTCTTCCAAACAGGGGAGGAATTTACAAGAGGAAGGTTTGGATGAAATGATTAGGAATATGATAAAGGATAAAACAGAGGTTTTTAAGTCTCCTACACAAAGCAAAACTTTAGGGGAGGAAGATATCAACCCTACAACCTTGGAAGCAGCTAAAACTCTGTCAAAGGTTGCTTCTCAGAGGTCAAAGTCAGTTGATAAGGGTAAAAGATACAAGAGGAGAAAAAGGTTTATACTGCTAATGTTGTCCGATAAAGCATTTAGTACCGCTAGCTTTGTACGATATCGGGTAATACACGTTGTTTGGTTTTTGGATGGATTTGGATCTCGGACAGAACTATTTTTCAAATAGTTTATTCTTATTGATTTTATGGCTCGGTTTAGAGATTATTTAAAGATGTGATTACGAAGAGAGTTGATTATTACTTATTTGATGTTGTAGTTGGGTTTCACAGGTGCGTGTCTTATCATATCTTAAAGTTGTGGTTGGCTTTTACGATAACTTGTTCGTGCTTACAATGGTGTGACGAAGACTTGTCAAAATCTAGCAAAAGTGTGTGATTTTTCTTATAAGTGCTCAATGCTCACATTTGCTATCACTTAGTATGTGTCTCATAGAAGATGAGGATTTTGTCAAGAGATTGCGATTTACTTATATTTTGGTCTTGGTATGAGTTCGACGTCACGTGGATAGTGCAAGACATAAGACACAAGTTTGGGAGATTCTACGTCTTCATCAAATTCGTTATACTCGGTTTTCTTCATCAGTGATCACTACATAGAGCCTACAGAGTTCGAGATTCAAGAGATGGTAAACATATGGGTTTCAGGGGAAGCTTATTGATTAAATGTTTAACCATATACATGCACCACTTGAGGGGAAGTGTTTCGTTACTACTGCTGATTCTGTTATTACTACTGACTAGTTTTTTATATTTTATGCTCAGATTTATTTTTCTTAGTGTAAGTATATGGTGTGGGCAATTTGAGTATTGGAAGGCTAAATTAGAAGTTGTGGTATATGATTTGTAGCTGTTATGATCCAAGTTGCATTTCTACAGAAGACCCCTATTGGATGATTACAAAAAGGGAAAGAAGACTACAGAGATATGATTTGCAACTTATTTATGTGTGGTGACATGTTCAAGGAGATCTTAAGTCAAGGGGAAGCATTAAAGATTTTGTTTCATTTAGAGAGATGATTACATCTCAACTTCTCTAGTTAAGGGGAAGTTCGTACGCGACTTTGTTTGTTTTGTCATCATCAAATAGGGGAAGATTGTTGGGATTCTAGATTTGATGAGACAAAATAAATATAAGAATGAAACAAAAGGACTAAAATTGTAATTACAGAAATCTTCAAGCTAGTGGAGAATATGAAGATAAAGATAAGATTTTTAGAAGGATTTCCTTATTAATGATAAAGTTACAGAAGATATTAGAAGATATTCTTAAATGTTTTAAATATATTGTTTGTTCTTATCTTCTATTGTAAGCCTTGATATCTCTCTATATAAAGAGATTATCAGGCATATGGTTTAGATATCCATCCATAGAAAACTAGAGCTCTCCTAATGAGAGTCTAGATAGTTAGATAGCAAGTCGACTGATGAGAGTCGAATAGTACACCATAGTTAGTTGGTGTTTGCCCAATTATAGTTAGGGTTAATAGGGAAACGTTCAATAAAGAAAACCTTGTGATAACTTTGATTGTGTTCTTTATTATTCCACTGCGTGTTATCAATCATTGTTATTGTTCATCCTAGATATATAAGATCTAATCAATCTTGAGCTATAAACGATCTTATCATTATCCGACCAAGTACTTCGCCTTGGGGAGCTCCTGTCTTATTTGTTAAAAAGAAAGACGGATCTTTCAGATGGTATCGCTTACCAGGAGCTGAATAAATATCTTTCCATAAAGAATCGATACCACTTACCCATGATTGATGTTTTATCTCGGACAGCTTATGATGGGTATCGAGTGTGTTACTCGAAAATTAACTTGAGATAAGGTCTATCAACAAATGTGACGTCAGGAGGGACTAAAGACGAAGATATTCCCAAGACTGTTTCCAGAACGTGATACAGACACTATGAATTCCAAGTGATGTCGTTTGGTTTAACCAACGCACCTGCTGTGTTCATGGACCTCATGAACCGTGTGTGCAAACCATACTTGGATAAATTTGTGATAGTGTTCATCGATGAAATTCTCATCTACTCCCGCAACAAAGAAGAACACGAAGATCACCTGAGAACATCCTGGAATTACTCAAAAAGGAGAAATTGTATGCCAAGTTCTCCAAATGTGATTTCTAGATCAGTATCGTGCAGTTTCTCAGGCACGTGATTGACAATCAAGGAATTCACGTTGACCCCGCCAAGATTGAAGCAGTCAAGGATTGGGCATCTCCTACCACACCCACAGAGATACGCCAATTCTTAGGACTCGCCGGCTACTATCGGAGATTTATCGAAGGTTTTTCGAAGATTGCAAAGTCTTTGACTGAATTAACCCAGAAAAACAAGAAGTATAGCTGGGGAAAAGACCAAGAGTCAGCCTTCCAACTGCTAAAACAGAAGCTTTGTGAAGCTCCAATCTTAGCATTACCAGAAGGAAACGACAATTTTGTCGTTTACTGTGATGCATCACTCCAAGGTCTGGGAGCGGTGTTAATGCAAAGAGAAAAAGTTATTGCATATGCATCCCGACAACTCAAGCCTCATGAAGAGAACTATACCACATACGACCTCGAATTGGGAGCAGTAGTGTTCGCTCTTAAAATTTGGAGACACTATCTGTATGGCACAAAGTGTACCGTGTTCACTGATCATAAAAGCCTTCAACATATCCTTGATCAGAAAGAGTTGAACATGAGGCAACGCCGTTGGTTAGAATTGCTCGCAGATTACGATTGTGAGATTCGTTACCATCCTGGAAAGGCAAATGTTGTAGCAGATGCCTTAAGCCAGAAGGAACGAATCAAACCACTCCGAGTTAGGGCATTAGTCATGACCCTTCACCCAAATTTACCATCACAAATCCTCGAAGCCCAAACCAAGGTGATCAAAGAAGAGAACATCGAAGCTGAGAACCTACGAGGAATGGACAAAGCATTTGAAGTACGTCCTGATGGAACCCGTTGTATCAAGAACCAAAGCTGGTTACCACACTTTGGTGATTTGAGGGACTTGATCATGCATGAGTCCCATAAATCGAAGTATTCCATCCACCCAGGTTCTGACAAGATGTATCAGGATCTAAAGAAACTCTATTGGTGGCCTAACATGAAGGCGATCATCGCTGAATATGTCGGCAAGTGTTTGACATGCTCTAGAGTTAAAGCAGAATGTCAGAAGCCATCCGGCTTACTGATACAACCAAAGATTCCTAAATGGAAATGGGAAAGAATAACGATGGACTTCGTTACAAAACTACCCAAAACATCAAGCGGACATGACACAATTTAGGTCATTGTAGACCGCCTTACCAAATCAGCACATTTTATCCCCATCAAAGAGACAGATAGTATGGAAACCCTTACAAGGTTGTATATAAAGGAGATAGTCTCACGGCATGGAGTGCCAATATCCATCATCTCAGATCGTGACAGTCGTTTCACATCCAGATTCTGGCAGTCAATGCAGAGTGCTTTGGGTACTCAATTAGACATGAGTACGACATATCATCCCCATACTGATGGACAAAGTGAAAGAACCATCCAAACACTCAAAGATATGCTTCAAGTCTGTGTTATAGATTTTGGAAAAGGACGGGAGAGACACTTACCACTGGTAGAATTTTCCTACAATAACAGTTACCATGCTAGTATTAAGGCAGCACCATTCGAGGCACTTTATGGTCGAAAGTGCCGATCACCTGTCTGTTGGGCCGAAGTTAGAGATGTCCAACTCACGAGACCAGAGATAATCTATGAAACCACCAAAAAGATAGTACAAATCCAACAACGCTTGCAAGCTGCAAAAGACCGGCAAAGGAGTTATGCCAATGTAAGGCGAAAGCCTTTGGAATTCTAAGTTGGAGATCGTGTTATGTTAAAAGTGTCACCTTGGAAAGGTGTCATCCGATTCGGAAAGCGAGGAAAGCTTAACCCCCGGTACATTGGACCATTTAAGATCCTTGATAGGGTCGGCCCAGTGGCATACAAACTTGAGCTTCCTGAAGAACTCAGTAATGTCCACAGTACCTTCCACATTTCTAATTTAAAGAAATGCCTATCTGGCGAATCTATTATCATTCCAATAAAAGAGCTTCGACTCGATACAACTTCAATTTTAGGAAAGGAAAGAACCATTAAATTATGGATCAAGAAGTCAAACAACTAAAACAGAGTCGTATTCCTATAGTCAAAGTAAGATAGAACTCTAAAAGAGGACCAAAATTTATATGGGAACGCGAAGATCAAATTCGTGCCAAGTATCCAAATCTATTCCCAAACATTACTCTATCATCCACTAAATCCAGATGAGATCTTAATTTTAAGGTTGGGGGACTATAACAACTCACAATTTTTCTCTAGTTAATTATCCATCTATTAAATTAGATGCAATATAATATCTACTTATTAAATTAAGTACAACCATTTTCATGGAAAGATAATCGCTTTATTCCACTCATTATGCAACGTAACTTGCATAACTAAAGTAAACGAGCTCACACAACCTACCTATGCCAATTTTATCAACGTTTAAATCAAGTAAACGTTATAATATATCAAGCAATATGATTTAAACTCCATTTTACCATATGTTATCTATTTAACGTACCATTTATAACGTTTTTATAACGAACCTTATACGTTAACATTTAAACCAAAACCCTAACTATATGTAATGTTTACATACAAAACAAAGGTACAAGCTTTTAAGGCATGTGTACAAGGTTACAATGCATAACTTTTGAATATCTTTTCCCTCCAAAATCAATGTACAACTCTCTAAAGCTCAAAGTACAATCCAATAATGCACAACATTCAAATAAGCTCCATTTCCCTCCAAAATCTTAAGGCATTTCGTACCATCTTTTAGGCATGAGTTACAACTTTCCTAAGCACCATATTTAAACATTCTTTCCCTTCTAATCTCAGCCCCTAATCATCAAAAAACCAAAATCCTAACCCAAAAACCCTAAACAACCCGTACACCTTAAACTAGTTTTAAACTAAAACCTAACCTAGCAACCACCCTTCTCCATGATGCACCACCTTGCCTACTATCTTGCTAAGCACCACCATGATTCACCACCATGCCTACTACCTTGCTAAGCACCACCATGATTCACCACCTTGCTAGCCTCCTTTCACCTACTTGTCACCACCAAGCAACCACCCACACACCTTAGTCACCACCTAGCTAGCACCCTACCACCTCCATCACCACCTTGGACTCCAAGAAAAACCCTTGGCCACCACTCCAAGTAAACCTGGTCCATACTCTATGTAAACTTGGCCACTACTCCTAAATTTACCCTATATATACATGAAAACATACATACTTCTTCAATTCGTCAATTAAACTCAAAACTACTTTAAAACTATGATCTAAATAAGCCATAGAAGAGAAGAAAGGAAGGAAAAGCTAAGTAGAAGCCAAAGTTAAGAAGGAAAGAAGTCTTTGAGCCATCTCCTAAGTTTCCGGTTTCATTTCACTCATTTTTGACCCATTTCACCCATTTCGTGTACTAGTTAGCTTTTCTACTTGTTCAATAAGCTCTTGTATTGTTTTAGATTATATATCAGCTCCTATACATCCTTATGATCACATAAAATAAGCCCTTAAACCCTAAAGCTTACTCATTTGGTTTTCCTAAACCAAACCCGCCTTTAAAACCCTAAAAGCTCTTTTTGTGAATCTAATAAGCTATAAGCTATAAGTTGTTGTAATAAGCTATTCTAATAAGCTCATTTATCACTTTTATAATCATTAAATCTAACCTTAAAAGCCCTAACCCATCAGGTTAAGATTTTAAAACCAATCATGCCCATTTTGGATCTTTAAGCTCATAAGCTCTTTTGATATGCTATAAGCTCGTAAAAGTTACTTATTTTAGCTTATAGTAATAAGCTATAAGCTGCAAAATGAATTTGGATTTCAAAAATACAAAGATTATGGAATTTGGACTAAAAACGCAAAACATTTCATGCATAGGGGTATATATTGTAACTTTTGAAATTATTAAACTTTCGGGCCAAAAATGTAATTATCCTAAAGTTAAACTTCAGGGGGTTATTTTCACAAACTCTAAAGTTGAGGGATAAATGTTTAAAAATCATATAATTAAAGGGTTAAAAGTGTAAATTAATATATACCAAGGGTATGTATTGTCTTTTTCATATTCTCAAGGGTATAAAATGTAACATTTTTATATTAATTATAAAAATATATTTAAATATTATAAGACTCAATTTTATTAAAGCCCGACACATTTATCATTATCATTCATCAATCGAAACACTATAAAACTAATTATGTTATATAATTAACATAATTTATCATCTCCTATCTTTTGAAGAAACTTAAAAAGATAAAATCTTATCATTTAATCTATAACGTATCACATTACTTGAGAGTTTTATGTAAGGGGTTTCATTTGGGTAGACGTTTTGACGAGTTGCTGGATTTACGATTTAAAGTATCCTAGTTCCTTAAACGTTTACTACATGACCTCTGGATTATGATAGCCCGAATAGTGATACGATATTTCCACAAGTTAATAAACCAAATAAACATTTACGTCAAAGTTTATGAAATAAAATTTGGAATATCAACAATCAAACTGAGACTTGACATATTACCCCAGGTTGCGTGACGAGGCTGTTTATGCTCATTTGAATTAAATTTCAAATCAATCAACTATCTTATCAAGGTGAGTTCATAGTCCCACCTTTACATATTTTCTAAAATCCCGTGGGGAGATACATGCTATAAACCATGAATACAAGTATTTTCAACTGCATGCTATCTTAATATATTATTGCCTAAGTTACCTCCATTTGCCATGAGGCATTCACAACATCTTTGGGTAGAGGCTCCCACCACATCTTTGGGTAGAGGCTCCCACAACATCTTTAGGTAGAGGCTCCCACCACATCTTTGGGTAGAGGCTCCCACAACATCTTTGGGTAGAGGCACCCATATGAAGTAACTTTGGAAAGTACCTTTCAATGAAGGGCTTAGGTTCCCACCCCAAGTGTCACTACTGTTATTTCATGTAACAGTATTGGAGTCCATGAGCATAAAAGAAATAATACTGTTTACATAAATAGTTGTAACTGAATTACAATTTATACAAACTAACGGTGTATAACAACTGTAACCTATTATTGAACTTGTATTCAACTATTATAGAACTTAAAACTGTAAATTATCACTCAACCCTTTCGTGTTGAACCATGTTAGCATCGTTTATCTCAGGTAATTGAGCAATCTATGGCACGGTGTGGCAATTTGGACTTGATGCGTCCAAAACATGTTATCATTCAAACTTTATGTTTTCATATGTATTTTGGGACCTCCTGTTTGTAAAACTCTGATATAATAATGAATGATAACTAAATTTTCCAAAACGTCTCTTTTGAGTCGTTTTCTATGATTATGACTGTTGATTCCTGAAGTAGTACCCCAAATTAGTTTCCACTGCTATATATCAAATATGGGGGTGTTACAGATTGGTATCAAGAGCCGCGGTTATAGAGAACAAGGTTAAAACCTTAACTATAACTACTTTTTCCATCCAAGAAAGTCCTCCGTGCCATTGCATTTCCCAAATAGTATGTAAATGATACATAACTATTATACTATTATATAAATAACTTATGTTATTTTCCACTGGGTTGTTTCAGAAATATGTCTTCCAACACTTCTGACTATATCTACCCTAGTATCGTCCCATCTGATGTCGATGTTGAGGATGCCTTTTCCTCTACAACTACTCCTAACTATACTCCGGCTTCACCGGACTATTCCCCAGCTTCACCGGGAAATACCTCTCCTAATCCTTCGAATGATTTATCTAAGTATCTTTTGGCTTCGTTAGCCATCTCACCTTTTCACGATGATCTATATATGAAAGTTATGCAAGCATATAATAATGCTACTAGTGATGAATCACCTATTCCACCACCACAAGCTCCTATTGCTCCATCAACTGTTTTTCCTCCATCTTCAATGTTTGATCTCTAAGATTTCTTTCCACCTGAAAAGACTTTACCACCTAAGAAGCGAGCCGGTTCCTGATCATCCTTCTCTACTTCTACTCTACTTCAAGTGTTTGAAATTAGAGAAAGTTCTCATAAGACGCATCTGGAACGTCAAGAGCGAAAAAAACACATCAATACTATCAGAATAAAAACGAGATGAACACCCTCTTGACGCAATTAAGCACATAGAAGATATTATAGAAGGTCTTGGTAATGGTCGAGTAGTTATACAGCAAGATTATGATCAACTCAAAACCGAACTTCATGAAGCCCGTGCTCAGATTGCTGGATTTCAGAGAAAACAAGTAGGGCATGATACCGAGATTGTTCTTGCTCGTGTTAGGACTTCTATATATCAACCCAAGAATTTTCATTAAATACAAAACCTATTTTTCTATTATCATAATTGTACGGGGAAATTTTTCACTTTATTACATTACTTACTTTGCCAATATCTCAATGTGCAACATTTCTTGCATAACTAAAGTTAAACGACTCCACACAACCTATCTATATGAAATCCTATCTTCATATATGTCAAGCAATCATCATAACATGTCAAGTCAATATCATCATATCATTATTACAAAGTACATTACTCAAAATAACGTGTCCAATAACAACATTATTAACAAAACGGCCTTTAAAAACGATATCCTGAATCCTCTACAAACCTACTCAAGAAAGGTTAACACTAAAGTAAAGCACTAAGCATACTAAAGCAAAGTACAAGAACAATATAACATCTCATTTGAAATATAAAATCTCTTCAAGTCAAGGTGCAAGTCTTTAAAAGCTTAATATAAAAGTCATTAAGCATGATCTCCAAAATAGCCGTTTTACCTCTGTTTTCATTCTAATTTCTTCACCATCACTTGTGTACAAGGCTACTAAACTCAATATACAATGTGTAAACCCTAATTATTCTATTCATAAGCTTTCATACATCTTTTTACACTCAAAACCCTAATTCAAAACCCTAAACCCTAAAACCGAGCTAGTTTCTAAACCATGACCCGTTTCTTGATTTTTATCCATTGTAAACCCAAAAAAACACTCAAATAAGTTGTAATAACTTAATTTACAACATTCTCAATCATATTCCATCATCATTTCATCATTTTACTTCAATTATACAAGAGATAAACCTAGAAAACCCTAATTATGCCCTAATTGGAACTTTTGACCCGTTTACTCATTTTCTACCCATTTTAACCCAAACCACCTATCAAATTTTGATTATAATCCTTAATATAAGTCTTAGGATCAGTAACCTATCATTCTTAATCAAATGTATACAAAATTCAAGCTTGAAAACCCTAATTGAGCCCTAATGTACCCGAAATCAAAACTTAGCAAAGTGACGCCATATGAAAGTATTTATTGTCAACCAATTCACCTCAATGAAAAGCTCCTTACCTCCCTAGCTGCTTACAAGAACCTCTCATCAAATATCTTCATCATTTATAGTATAAAATTGATCACATGGTTCCTTGTTCTTCCATTTCTAGCCGCGACATGCAAATGGATAAACAACTCATCCAAGCTAGTTTCTAGCTTAACCAACACATCTAATAGACCCTACTCATCACCCTATAGACCTCTTACATGTCCTAACCAGATCACAAGGTATGCCTTGGCCTCTAAGGGCATTCGACTATAATAGGGATCCATTACACGTCATTTTTATTCATCCTCTCCCACTTCCTCCTCTATAACCTTACATTAGAAGCACTCCTTTTGAAAATGATATCCTAAGAGGTCATAATAAGGCTCAAGTTCCAGAAAGGAAGCAAAGAGAAACCAAGAAACGAGCCCCGGAGTCCTTATTCCACAAGGCTTAACAAAGCTAAAGTCCGATTCCCGACCCGTTTCCTACTATTAAAGCCGCAAACGCAGGTTCTCTAAGCTATATTCTGTAATAAGCCGTCATAATGTTCACTCATGAACATGCTAAAATCATAATATAAAGCTTTGAACTTAAAAACCTATGTGTTTTAACTTTTTGATCCAAAACTGTACACCCGAAACCCTAATTTTATGTTTTTGTTTAATCTATAAGATAAGCTTGTAAAATATTTTTATAATCTATCCCAATAAGCTTAAATAACATTAAATTAAGTGCTTTGATAAGTAATGAAAGAATTTGAACTTAAACCGCCGCGTTTTCATTTTTAAAAACCCTAATATGACCCGAAATTGCTTCCTATCATAACTAATCGTTATCTTAAACTGTGTGTTGCGTAAATCATCATATTTTTAGTTTATTATAAATTAAAAATGTCAATAGAAATGTATTAAAAAACTTGCAATGGCAATTTGGACATGTTTTTGTATATATTATCCATTGCAAGGGGTATATATCGTAAACTTTCAAGAAACTTATATACTAAAAGACTAAAAAAAATCATTTTAATCAAAGATTATAACTACAGTGGTCTATTATGATTACTTTTTAAAAGTGCAAAGTTTACTTGGTATATCTTTAAACTTGAGTGGACCAAAGTCATAAAAGTGCAAACTCCAAGGTATAATCTGCACTCTTCAACTCAAGGGTCTAAAATAACATGTAACAATTTTGAAAAGCATAAAAAACACATTCCAAAACACTATCAAAACATAACATTAATTAACGCTTGAACGTGCTTAACAATTCAAAATTTAATAAAACGCTTAAAACTGCTTTATTTATATACTATTATATCATTCATCATCGATGTGCTTTCAAAAATCAGTCCCAGATCAAATCCATATCACAATACTAGGGAGCTTCATATAAATGAATTTCCATCTTGGTATTACGTTTCTGAACTGAGTCGTTGGGTTTAACGATTTAAAGTGTCCCTAGCTCCTCAAAAAACGAATACTGAAATACTTCTGATATGATAGGCCCGAACAGGTTTTATTATAATTTTATATTAAAACCAACAGTCAATGTAAAATCTACATAATTCAATCAACTAAACATGACATAATTACCTCAGGTAAGCTTGTGACGAAGCCTATACTTTCATTCCATATAACCTATGCTATCAAGTTCCCTATAATCGTTTCAGGTGATTCAAGCCTGCCTTTTAATCTTTTATAAACCCGCGAGGGGGAAACATGCTATAAACATGAAATGCCATATTTCTGTATTCTATTCACAATTTACTATTGCCTAATAACTGCTTTAGCCTTTAAGTCCCCATAATCATGACCGTTAATTACACTCCATAGTATGCGCTAATGTTAGTGAAATAGATCTCTTGGGGGGCGGAGGACTCCCCGTTGGTGTACCACTAGTTACAGTAACCAATTGCCACATCATTAAGAAATTCACGCGGGTATATTTGCAAAGGTACCCGCAGGGTGCCATAACGTAAATCACATAACCTCTAAGATTCGATTCATGAGCAAATGGCAAATATAAATATGTTTTTCAAAAACAGCGTTGTATATCAAACGTAAACCCAATATCGCATTTGCAATTCAAATTATGAAACTTAAACCTATGGATTCACTCAAAACCCTTTGTGTTGACTTTTAGCATGTTTTATCTCAGTAACTAATGACAACGAGTGACGAGACATGAAGATGGAAAAACCATTATCATTCAAACTTTATTGTATAATTTGGAAATCTGCCTTTGTAAAACTCTGATTTGCAATAATGATAGACGTAGCTTTTGAACAACGTCTCTTACTGATATTCATTTTTCTATGATTATGTTTGTTGTATCCATGAAGTAATACCCCAGATTAGCTTCCGCTTCTATATGTCAAAAATAAGGTGTTTACATTGTACTTTATAGATTACTCCATTCGAGGATATCCAGATTCGTCTCACTGATCAATATAAGAATCCTTCTGGACAAGATCATATCTCAAGAATCACAAGGGAGGACCACCACCACCAGACTACTAGACTAGATTTTTATCATTTACAGCTTTTGTTAGAATCCAACCACTAGATGTGTGGCATAAATAATGAAACTTGTCAAATTTTGATTATGTAAAATATGTAAGACAAGTTGTTTATGAATTAATACAGTGGTGATTCCATTAATATACTTTGCGTTATGAAACCGATTATATGAATGTCATGTTGTCTACCGTTATTATCTAAATTAATGACGATTCATATATTTATCTGGGATTACCATGGTTCTCTTACCATTCGGTTTTTATCGAACCCTTATCATGAATACCATTAGGTAGAAATCTGTAGCACAATTTCTTATTCCATCTACACCACCACCGAGACTAATTCCTTTGATAACTATCTTAAATGGTCGAGAAGTATAAACCACTAGGAAGTAAACCAGTCCCTAAGAAACTTAATGAGTCAGATGCATATTAACAAAGAAATACACATCCTTTGATATTACATTGTATTTCTTGTTAAGAACTTGCATCAAAATGAGAATCCACATAATGATATGTCAAATAAATTCAATATCACTAAGTATGAAATTTTTGATTTTTATACAATGACTTGTGATATGACTATCATTATATGAATTCTTATTATGTGTTGTCTTGTAAATGTTGATAGAATGGCTCCTAAGAGGACACCAACATTCCTCAACCAACACCGCCATATGTCCCTCAGGCTGCCATAAGGAAACTAGTTGCTGATAGTGTTCCGCAGCTTTGGAAGCACAAGCTGCTACTACGGTAAATACTGACAATACCAATAGGAACATCAGAGAAAGAGAAGCTCTTGTAGCAAGAAAATGTAGCTACAAAGAGTTTATGAGCTGCCAACCTTTCAATTTCAAAAAAGGGTACAGAAGGTGCTGTTGGCCTCATCCGTTGGTTTGAGCGAACTGAATAAGTGTTTTCCCGTAGCAACTGTACCGAAGACTGCAATGTGTATTGCTACTGAACTTTTAACCGAAGAAAGCTTTTCATGGTGTAATTCATTCGCCCAGACCTATTGGAATAGAAGAATCTTACATGGAATTTACCTGGGATAAATCAAGAAGCTTTAATAAAGAATGTACGTGTCCCCAAAGCCGAGATCCAAAATAGAAGACAAATTTATCTACATCTGACTATGAAGGAGGGAATGATCTCAAGACATATTGATGATATTCTAAAATCTTGGCTACCTGATGTCCCACATGCGGTGCTGTAAGATCTTGATGAAAAATGATGAGGAAAGTTTTCATCGGGTGTAATTGCCTGCGAAGTATTAAAGTGAATGATTGACCGCGCTCTAGATACTCACTTTAAGAAGAAGCCTTAACATAGCCCAGAGGCTAATGGATCAGGTAACAAATCATACTCCATTGCAAGTATCAAGTGATCACAAACAAAAGTTTGACGACCGAAGAACTTTCAACAACAACAACTACCACAACAATAATAACAACAACTACCGTAACACCAACACCAACAACTGCTACAATAATCACCAACCATAATAGAACAAAAGGCAAGAAGTTGTTAGAGCTTATGATGACACTCCAGCTGAGAATAGTAGGTATGCTAGAAACCTTTCATTATGTATAAGATGTGTTCTACATCATACAGGACCTTGCACTGTTAAGTGTAATACTTCCAACAAGGTAGGCTATTTGACCAAGAACTACAGAAACAAGGGGCCGGCCACTGGAAGTAATCTGCTACCAGTGACAGTTACTTGTCATGCCTGTAGAGAGAAAGAACATTATGCAAATCAGTGCCGAAAGACCACCAACAACAATACCCAGGGGAGAGCTTACATGCTAAGGGATAGGAATGCTCACCAAGACCCGAACGTAGTCACAGGTATGTTCCTTCTAAACCAACATCTAGCTAGAATATTATTTGATTCTGGAGCCGATAAAAGCTTCGTATCCATATCTCTTGCCTCTATGCTAAATATCCCACCCATTACAATAGATACCTTTTACAATATCGAAATGGCTGACGGAAATCTAGTAAGCACAAACACCGTTATCCAGGGTTGCACCCTGACCTTGTTAAACCAACCTTTCGAAATTAATCTCATGCCGATTAAACTCGGTAGTTTTTGACGTTGTCATCGGTATGTACTAGTTATCCAAGTATCATGCCAAAATTCTCTGTGACGAGAAATTCATCCACATTCCTATTAACGGTGAAACTTTGATCATCCGAGGTGACCGAAGTAAAACCCGACTAAATCTCATATCGTGTATAAAAACCGAAAGATATTTATCCCGAGGTTGTCAAGTTTTTATAGTCCAAGTAATGGAGAAGAAGTCAGACGAGAAAAGACTAGAAGATATCCCAGTAGTCAGAGAATTCCTAGAAGTTTTTCCTGAAGATCTACCTGGTCTTCCTCATGTTCGTCAAGTAGAATTTCAAATCAATTTGATTCCAGGAGCGACACCAGTAGTCCGAGCACCTTATAGATTAGCTCCTTCAGAAATGCAGGAACTATTTGACCAACTACAAGAGTTAGCAGACCGAGGTTTTATCCGACCGAGTACTTCGCCTTGGGGAGCTCCTGTCTTATTGGTTAAAAAGAAATATGGATCTTTCGGAATGTGTATCGATTACCGAGAGTTGAATAAACTCACTATAAAGAATCATTATCCATTACCCAGGATCGATGATTTATTCGACCAACTTCAAGGTTCGGGTGTCTACTCGAAGATTGACTTAAGATCAGGCTATCACCAACTGAGAGTCAGGGATGAAGATATTCCCAAGACTGCTTTCAGAATGAGATACGGACACTACGAATTTCAAGTAATGCCCTTTGGTTTAACTAACGCACCTGTTGTATTCATGGACCTCATGAACCGTGTGTGCAAACCATACTTGGATAAATTTGTGATAGTGTTCATTGATGATATTCTTATCTACTCCCGTAACAAAGAAGAACATGCAAATCACCTGAGAATAATCTTGGAAGATACTCAAAAGAGGAATTGTATGCCAGGATCTCCCAAGTGTGATTCTGGAACATATCGTGCAGTTTCTTGGGCATCGTAATTGATATTCAATGGATTCACTGTATGACCCCCCAAGATTTGAAGCAGTTAAGAATTTGGCATATCCAACCACACCTACAGAAGTACGCCAATTTCTTAGTACTCGTCGGCTACTATCGTGATTTATCAAAATTTTTCGAAGATCGCAAATTCTTTGACTTAATTAACTCAAAAAAACAAGAAGTAATATATGTTGAGAGACCAGAGATTCAGCTTTCCAATTGCTAAAACATAAACTTTGTGAAGCTCCAATCTTAGCATTACCAGAAGGAAACGATGACTTTGTCGTTTACTGTGATGCATCCCCATCAAAGGCCTGGAGCATTGTTTAATGCAAAGATAAAAAGGTTATTGCATATGCATCCCTACAACTATGCTATATGAATAGAACTAACCACACAAGATCTCGAATTAGGAGCAGAAGTGATCGCTCTTAAAATTTGGAGGACACTATAAGTATGATACAAATATGTGTTTTCCACTGATCATAAAAGTCTTCAGCATATCCTTGATCAGAAAGAGTTGAACATGAGACAACGTCGTTGGTTAGAATTGCTTGCAGATTACGATTGTGAAATTCGCTACCATCCTGGAAAGGCAAATGTTGTAGCAGATGCCTTAAGCCAGAAGGAACGAATCAAACCACTCCGAGTTAGATCATTAGTTATGACCATTCATCCAAACTTACCCTCACAAATTCTTAAAGCTCAAACCGAAGCACTCAAAGAAGAAAACATCAAGGCTAAAAACTTATGAGGAATGGATAAAGCATTTGAAATACGTCCTGATGGAACTCATTGTATCAAGAACCGAAGTTGGTTACCACTCTTTGGTAATCTGAGAGACTTGATCATGCATGAGTCCCATAAATCAAAGTATTCCATTCACCCTGGTTCTGACAAAATATATCAGGATCTAAAGAAACTCTATTAGTGGCCTAACATGAAGGCAATCATCGCTAAGTATGTTGGCAAGTGTTTAACATGCTCTAGAGTTAAAGCAGAATGTCAAAAGCCATCTGGCTTACTGGTACAACCAGAGATTCCTATGTAGAAGTGGGAGAGAATAACAATGGATTTAATCACAAAACTACCCAAAACCTCAAACGGACATGACACAATATGGGTCATTGTCGATTGTCTTACTAAATCCGCACATTTCATCCCTACCCAAAAGACAGATAGTATGGAAACCCTTACAAGGTTGTACATTAAAGAAATAGTCTCCCGGCATAGAGTACCAATATCCATCATCTCAGATCGTGACAGTCATTTCACATCCAGATTCTGGCCATCATTACAGAATGCTTTGGGTACTCAATTAGACATGAGTAAGGCATATCATCCTGAAACTGATGGGCAAAGTGAAAGGACCATCTAAACACTCGAAGACATGCTTCGAGCCTGTGTTATAGATTTTGGAAAAGGATGGGAAAAACACTTACCATTAGTAGAATTTCTTACAATAACAGTTACCATGCCAATATTAAGGCAACACCATTTGAGACACTTTATGGTCGAAAGTGCAAATCACCTGTTTGCTGGGCCAAAGTTGGAGATGTTCAACTTACAGGACCAGAAATAATCCATGAAACCACCGAGAAAATAGTGCAAATTCGACAATGCTTGCAAGCTGCAAGAGACCGGCAGAGAAGTTATGCCAATATAAGACGAAAGCCTTTAAAATTTCAAGTTAGAGATCGAGTTATGTTTAAAGTGTCACCTCGTAAAGGTGTCATCCAATTCGGAAAACGAGGAAAGCTTAATCCTCGGTACATTGGACCATTTAAGAATCTTAAAAGAATCGGTCTAGTAGCGTATAAACCTGAACTTCCTGAAGAACTCAGAAATGTCCACAATACCTTCCACGTTTCTAATCTAAAGAAATGCTTATCTGATGAATCCCTTGTCATTCCAATGAAAGATCTTCGACTTGATGACAAACTCAACTTTGTGGAAGAACCAGTGGAGATCTTGGATCGAGAATTCAAGCAACTAAAACAAATTCGTATTCCTATAGTCAAAGTAAGATGGAACTCTAAAAGAGGACCAGAATTTACATAGGAAATGTAACGGCGAAGATCATATCCCGTGCCAATATCCACATCTGTTTCAAACATCAATCCTGCATCCAACCAAAATCCTGAGACGAGATTTCTTTTAAGTGGGAAGCAGACAATACAACCCTATTTTTATCACTGTGATACCCATCTATAATACATACCATATACTTTTTACAGGGAAAAGTTTGTGCTTTATCTTATTATGCAAAACGTAACTTGCCTCCACTAAAGTAAACGAGCTTAACTGCAAACCTACCTATGCCAATTCTGATTCTAGTTTATATCATGTAAACATCCTAATATTCAAGTAAATATAATTCTTATATATGCATTTTTTACCAAGTACAGATTATCCAATTAACAACAATTTACAACGTTATTCAAAATAGACATTTATCTATTAACAACTATATCAAACCCTAATTATATGTAAGGGATGGAGACTATAACAACCCATAATTTTCATCAATGTAATTATCCATCTATTAAATTAGATGCACTGTAATATCCATCTATTATATATTCACCTTTTTACAGGGAATCTTTTTGCTTTATCTCATTATGCAACGTAACTTGCATCTCTAGAGTAAACGAGCTCACGCAACCTACCTATGCCAATTCTATCTATGTTTATATCATGTAAATATCCTAATATGTCAAGTCTATATGTTAATATCATTTTACCAAGTACATTATCCATTTAACATACCATTTACAACGTTATATCAAAACAGACTTTATCCGTTAATGTTTATATTAAAACCCTAATTTCATTTTAATCCTAAACCCTAATCTTAATCCTAAACCTTAATCATAAAATCCTAAACCCTAGTACCCCGTAACCCTAATCTAGTTTAGAAACCCTAACCCGTAACCCTTTTGACCTGTAAACCCTTAAACATATTTTAAACCAATCGTAAGCTAGTTACAATCAACCTAGCATCTTACCACCACCTTGACATCACCATGATTCACCTCCCTACCTCCTTGCTTGCTACTACACTTGCCCACCAAGTTAAATAAACCCCTCGTCACTTACTATGATAACCAAACCCTCACCACCTTGCATAGCTACTCTCCTAGTTTCCATGAATCACCTATAACCTCCCTTAGTCACCACCCTACTGACCCTTGGCCACCACTCCAAGGGATAACCCTTGGTCACCAAGTTTTCGCATGCTATAAATACCCGAGACCTTCATGCCTTCAAAACTCATCACCAACTCAAACTTATACTCAAACTATGCTCTAGCTATGTCTTAAAAGGTTAAGAGGGAAGTACAAGACGTTTAAAAGCCAAAGTTAAGAAGAATCAAGGTCTAAATTCTATCGGGTTACGTTTTTGCTTCGTACGATCCATATAAGCTTAAGTAAGCTCAAAATCTTATTCAATAAGCTCATAATCTATTTTAAATCTTTCATAAGGCTTGTAAGATCCTATATGAACCCTTGTTAAAACCTTGGATCCTCAAACCCATGCGTTTTTAATTAAAACCCTAAAAACGACTCGTTTTGATTTTCTAACTAACGAATCCTTTTTCTAAACTTTTGTTATGTTAGAACATCTTATTTTAGCTTATTCTAATAAGCCATAAGCTGCAAAACTCTTTTGTATTTCAAAAATATCAAAATATTGAATTTTGGACTTGATTTGCAAATGTTTTCATGCATAGGGGTATATATCGTAACTTTCTGAAATTTATAACTAGAGGGGCTGAACTGTGAATATTTTCTTTATAAAAACATAAAAAGTACAAAAATATTTTTCATTTTCTTTTATTAGTATAATTATCATACAAAAACAAAAGAAAAACCAAAAATATAAAAACATTGTCCATAAAAAGAAATAAAATTCACAAATTGGTAAAAATACCAAAATATAATATTCTCAATTGAGGTATTATCATAATAACTTCCGGTGAACTTATTGGTTCCCAACTCGAACAAAAGATTTAAAAACTTGCCATTTGTGTCTCTTACGACATACGGCTCACCTTGAAAAGTTAAACAAGCTATAAAGTGGGTATAAGGAGGGTTGTTCCTAGGAACTACGACCCAAAAGGAGAAATAAGCTTCGCGCTATTCCTACTCCTCCGCTCACCTGTGCGTTTATCTTTTTGAGAGCTACCGTGAAGTAAGTTGATTATTTATTTGGGTTCAAGTTGTCTAGTTTTAGGTTCCTGTCCGTTTAAAATAGATTGTGAATAAACTAAAAAACCAAAAATACTCTTCTTGTTCTCTATTTTAGTGCATGCGCACTCGTTCTCAAGCTCGTCGTCTACGTCAACAACAACGACATCAACAACAAGTTCTTCCAAATCTTGTTGGACTTCCCATAGTACCGATGGCTGATAATCGTACTATGGCAGAATTGCTCCAGGCTCCCACCGAGGGATACGAGGACGCAATTGTTGTTCCTGAAATTGAAGCAGCAAATTTTGAGATCAAGCATGGGTTGCTAACTCTTGTCCAGAACAAGCAGTTCTTCGGACATGACAAAGAGGACCCACATGCCCACATCCGTTACTTCAATAAAATCACCTCTACTTTGAGATATCCTAATGTCCCGACCACATCAATTAAGTTGATGCTTTTTCCTTTCTCTCTCGAGGGGGCAGCCCGGATATGGCTTGAGAAAGAACCCCCTCGATCAATTCAGACATGGGATGACCTAGTTGCTAAATTCATCAACCAGTTTTTCCCACCTTCTAAAACGACAAATCTTCGAAACGAAATTACCAATTTCAAACAAAGGTTTGATGAGTCGTTTAGTGAGGCTTGGGATCGATTCAAAGATCTTCTCCGAGCATGTCCACATCATGGATTCTCGGAGCTTCACCAACTTGATACATTTTACAATGCCTTAAATGTTAATGATCAAGACTCTTTGAACTCCGCCGCAGGTGGTAACTTTTTGGACAAAAGGCCCGCTGATTGCTCAAGCATCATCGAAAGCAAGTCCAAAGTTCGTAACTCCCGAAGCAAAGCCATTGTTGCTAAAGTGAGTACGAGCGCTTCCACCTCCGGAGTATCTCCCGATGTTGCTGAATTGAAAGATATGGTTAGAGCTCTACTTCTCGACAAGCAGACATCTCCAGTTCCAGCTCCCGCTCCCGTAAAAGCGGTTGAGCAAAGTTGTGTTACCTGCGGTGGTGCCCACTCATATCGTAATTGTCCGGCTACCGATAGCAACAATTACCGAGATAACATCCAAGAATACGTCTCGCAAGCAGCCGCAGCAAATTTCAACCAAGGAAATTCCGGTTACCGTCCGCCACCGATGGCAAACCAAATCAGACCACCCGGTTTTCCTCCCATGCAACACAACAACCAAGCCAACAATCAGAATCGTTGGAACCAAAACCAAAACCGTGGGAATGGCTACAACCAGGGTCAAATCCAACGACCCCAGGTTCAACAACAAGCCCCAATGTATCAACCCCCGGTTAATCAACACCCAGCTTACCAAGCTCCAGCTCATCAAGCTTCGGGTGTGTCAAAAACTGATTTTGAGAGCTATGTCAAGGCTAATGATGCGGTTATGCAAAAATGGCAAAACATGGTCAAAACTCAAATGACCAACATAACCAACTTGCTCAGCGAAAATCGTAATAATATCAAAACTCCAACTTCTACTTCAAGATTCGGTTCGTCTTCCTAGCAACACCGTTGCTAACCCGAAGGGTGAATTGAAAGCAATCACCACCAGAAGCGGTGTTTCATATGATGGACCTCAAATTCCACCTCCGGTGGTGGAAGTTGAAACCGAGGTAACAAAGGACACGGTGCTTGCTAACAAAAGTACCAAAGACGTCCAACCTCCGATAGTCCAAGTTGATGAACCAGTTATCATACCTAGAGCCAAAACGACTTTACCGTATCCATCTAGGGTAACCAAGGAAAAAGTCCGCGAAAAGGACGACCTTTTAGCTTTGAAATTCATGGAAATTTTTCGGAATCTCCACTTCGAGCTAAGCTTCCGATGCTCTCACTGCACATAGCCTAATTTGCACCGATGTTCAGAAAAGCTTTTGATAAACAGAAGGATCAAGATCTTGGAATTAACTAAAACAACACCGGTTAAGTGAAAATTGCTCGGCAGTCATCCTAAAGCACATTTCCTGTAAAAATTAGGAGACCCTGTAGGATTTCTGATACCAAAGTGTGATTTTCGGCCAGAGTTAGATGAATGCTTAGAACCCTAAGCCGTTCTCGTGCAAGAGCATCAATCTAATGCCACTCTCCTTATTTGAAAAAGCTTAATCTCCAAACTGACCTATAACTAAGATGATATCTGACGAGTTAGCCGACGCCGAGTCAACTTCCACTCCCCCCGGCATAGCCGAAAATGTTTTTGGTGAAGGTTGGAACCTTCTACTTGTCCTGCCGATTTTGTGGTAGATAACTATGATAGCCGACCCTAGAGTAGTCCCCCGTTGATTTTAGAGAACAATACTAACTCAAGCACTAGCAGTACTAACTCTAAGTTAGTACTCGGTAGTAATATAATCAGTTAATATCTGTAGTTCATTTAAGCTTATCAGCATTATTATCTCTGTAATTTCAGATTTCCTTAGCTTTTTAGAGTATATTAAACCATTTTCCTTTACTTTCTTTAAGGGTAAGCTTATTTAAGCTTATTTTCCTTTTTCAAAGTATTTTAAGAGTTTATCAGTTTTAGTTTTGTAACTTATTTATCATTTTAGTTTATTCTAGTTGCTTATTCCAATTACTAAGTGCTTTATTAAGGGTTAAGGTGAACTACTGTTTTTAGGCTTGTTTGTTTATTTATTATTCTTTAAGTCCTTGTTAGCCTAGCAGTACTATACTATAAGCTAACAGTACTAACTTTAGCCTAGCAGTACTAACTCCAAGTTAGTACTGGTAGTTAAAACTGTTAGTACTGTTGTTAGTACTGTTGTGTTTATCTTGTTAAATTTAGCTTAATTGCTTTTTGTATTTGCTTATTTAGAGTTAGTTTAGCTACTTAAGATTTGTCTCAAGTTTATTTGAGCTTATTCGTGCCTTAGTGTAGAAGTTTTAAGTGTTTTTGCCATTTCTAGCTTTTGTTTTTGTTCCAGCTTTTTCTCTTTGCTATTTTTATGTGCTTTTGCTTATTTTTATCAGTTTTAGTGCCAAATCATTCCTTGTGACATTCAAATACAAAACATCAATCGTCTTGCGATTTTCCATCTTTAGCCTCGTTGGGACATAACGACCCGGGAACACTCTGTACTGCTTCCGGTTTCTTTGATTTTGTGGGTCCTGATCCTTGTTATATATTTATATATGTTTATGTTTATTTATATATAAAAAGGTGTAAGAACACGCGAGTCAAGAAATTTTTTTGAAAAAATCTTATCTTTTGATGTCTGATGACATCAAATAATTTCTATTTTATAGCATTATTTATCCCATGTAATTAACCCATTTTGTATAATTATTGCAAAGAATTGATACTTAATCATTTGTATGTGAGAATTGCAGTAATTATGGAGTAATTGGTGAAAGTTAACTAAAAGGCACGCATTCTGGAGCTTAAACAAAGATATTTAAATATTACTGTTCTAACAACCAATACGCCGTATCCATCACGGAAGATACGGCGTATCTGTGCCTGTACTCACCAAAGACCACGAAGGAAACAAGATCCAATACACCGTATCCAGAAGAAGGCAATACGTCACATTCAAACTATATGGACATAAAATATTTTGGAAGATATCAAACGTGGTTCCTACTCCAAGAAACCCTTGATACGCCGTATCCAAGACTTTGGATACGCCGTATCGACCATATTCCAGACCCTATAAATAGAAAACTCAAAAACGAGTTCTAAGTGTGCTAAATCATATTCTCGATACCTAAACCACAAAATTTGATTTTCAGAGGAGAAAAAGAGCAGAAGAGGTCGAGCAACGCTATTAATTCTATAGGAGACAATGTGTAATTTCTTATAATTTCGTAACCATTCAGTTTTCGGTATCATTCGTTAACTCGGTTAGTTTACCTTGGCTAAATTATTACTTTTGTATTAATTATGACGTTTAAAGGCTAATACCTTCGGGTATTAGCCATTATTATGAAGATCTTAATGTTTGGTTTGTTTATCTTGATTTCTTAATTTATCGTTGATTGCTTGTTTATGTTTATCAATTTATATTTGTTTACGTGCTTTTGTATGCGACCTATCATTCAACTGGATCTAGTGATACGGACCAAGTAATGTAGATGCCAGGATAGCTCTCCATATAGTGATTTATACATCTAGACCAATAGGATCACAATTAACAACCTATATCTGCCCTTAGATTGTGAGCTTAGTTGGACCATAAGGTGACCTTGGTATCAATGAGTATGTTCTCGATTTATTGGTAAAGACTTAGTTAGTGGACTACTAGTGTATGAATTGCCATTAAGCAGTAAGTGGGTAAAGTCTCCATGAGCTAGGGTTTAACAAGATCACCATTGCTTTAATCCCTAAGATTGATTTATAACTCAGTCAAATAAGGATGCCTTTATGCGGATGCGTCTTAATTATGACAGAATTCCACGTGTCTAGGTCTTAGGAAGAAGTAACGCCCTAAGTCTTAAGAATGATATGTAGTCTCGAGGATAAAGTATTCATTGCACTAAATAAACAAAACAAAGTGATGATTGGATTAATAATGCGTTAATACAATTTTTTTATATTTGGTTAGACAGCTCTTTTATTTCTGTTATTTGCTTGCGTGTGTTTTAGTATCTTGAATTGATTTTAGTCACAACAAAAAACATGTAGCCAGTCTATAAGGCTGAAAACCCCTTATACATTAGTTTTAGGAATTAACATAGGTTTAGCATAGGTTTCATCATAGATTAGACTTACTTTTTATTAGAAAAGCTAAAGTATTAATTAATTAAAAGTCGTTCCTCGCTCTTAGTGATCGACACACCTATCTTACACGAAGCTCCCACCGACCGGGTACATCTGCCCAATTAAAGTGTTGTTTATGTTTAAAGTCGAGGAAAAATATAAATTTTAAAACTAATAGAATCATAATTTACTAACCAAAACGACACATCAAGTTTTTGGCGCCGTTGCCCCGGGGAGTGAGAATTAATACTTATTCTATTATTTGATATTTCTGGTTTTTAGATTAGATTAGATCTAACTTGTTTAGGGATTAGTGTATAATTTTGTATTTTCTGTCTGTATCTAGCCTCTGTATATTCTGGTGTGTTTAATGGTTTGCGTGTTTGTAATTGTTTTATCTCTAATACTATGTTCTGGTCGGATTAACTCGTTTACGCGTATCTACTTCCGATTAGTTAGCGGGCGTATCCAACTTTCTATCCAATACAGCGTATTCATTCAAAAAGACTGATACGACGTGTCAGTTCAATTGAATTAGAATATTGCTATCTGGATTACAGTAACTGATCTGGTTTTTCGCCGTTCTATTTCTTTATTTTTGTGTTTTCTAATCCTCTGAGCTCATCTACTTAATTGTTTTTCCCTTGTTTCTGGTAATGCATGACAAGAAGTTCATCTAAGGAACTATTTAAACCTTTCAAGGATCCGGAAATGAATTTTCGATCATCTAGGAAGCACTTCAAGACACTAAGTCTTGACGAATCGAGATCGCTTGATTTCGATCTATTTTCTAACCAAGAATAATATTCGGAGGAAGAAGTTACGGAAACAATGGAACAATACATGAGACAAAATCGAGCTCCGACATTCAGATGGGAGTCTGCTAGGCCTAAGATTGAGGACAAGGATAATTTTGAACTGAAAGGCCAATTTCTCAAGGAACTACAAACCAACACTTTTAGCGGTTTGAGAAAGTCCTTGAGATCGTGGATTTATTCCACATCCATAATATAACTATAGACCAAGTGATGCTTAGAGCCTTCCCTGTGTCTTTAACTGGAGCCACAAGTCGTTGCCTAAGAAACAAACCATCTGGTTCGATTATAACTTGGGAAGATCAGAAGACTAAGTTTCTAAGCAAATATTGGCCACCTACTCATACTGCAAAGAAAATGGAAAAGATCAATAACTTTCAGCAAGAACCAGATGAAAACTACTATCAAGCTTGGGAGCAATTTAAAGAGCTCTTGATGAAGTGTCCTCATTACTATTAAACAGAAATGCAAGAAGTAGTCTTGTTCTATAATGGATTGGATGTTCCAACTAGATAAATTATTGATTCAAGAGGAGCCATACCATCAAAGACTGCTACTGATGCAAAAGTAGCCATCCAAGAAATGGCTAAATGTTCTTAAAAATGGCACAATGGAACATTAAGGGCCAGAAGTACTAAAACTTCTAACGAACTAGCAGCCATACAAGCACAACTCAACAATCTTAGAAGAGAAATCCAGAAAGTAAATGAAAAATTTAGAGTCTAAAGATCGTTGTTTGAAACAATGATGGCTCAAGCTAATCAAGAAGATGGTGTAGATTCAGGAATTCCTACTGATTCTTAACAAACACCCATTACTACTCAACCATCATCCTCTATATCTAAGAAGAAACAATCTAGGAGGAAACAGAGGAAGGACACTGCAGTTACTCAAGAGGAGTCATAATAAGATGACAGTGTTCCTATACCTTCCAATGATCCACC